>PVHP010005860.1:0-63134 GCA_004024765.1 Zapus hudsonius
TTTTTTTTTTTTTTTTAGAATCTCCTATGTGACCTGGAGCTCACCACTTCATCTACACTAGCTACCTAAGAAGCCCAAGCCCCCTCTTGCCTCTGCCTCCCCAGGGCTGGGACTCAGATCTGCCATCACACCTGACTTTTCCATCCACACAGCATCTGAGCTCGGTTCCTCCAGCTTGAGCAGTACTTTCTCACCGAGCCGTGTTGCAGCCCCATGTGTGCATTTAAAGGCATGTACGGAACATACTTTCACCAATCAGTCAATGTCCTCGTGTGTCCCTTGATTCAGCCTTGGACTGCTCCATGCTGGGCTTTGTAAGAGCTTCATTTTCACACGTTTGAGTGAGAGCAGCCTGCAGCACACTGACTCAGAGCACAGCCACCTCTGCGGCTCCACTAGCATTTCTGTAGGATGGTGACCATTGTGCTGTGTGCCTGTAGGTACATATTCATGTCACCCATTGCCACCCAGCCTTTTCAAGGGATGCCACACCCTCCAGGCTTGCCACTGCACCACACACCTCCAGAATGATGGCAAAGAGAGCAAAGGGTTAATGATGCTGTCTCTTCTGTATCTTTGGGTGGACTCCACCCAGCACCAAAGGTTTGACTAGGCTGGAGTTTCCTCAAGGCGATGTCATCATGATGGTACCTCGGAGTGCTGGGTCTTTCCCCAAGGACAATTATGTAGTGCACGCTGTCCAGCACTGGCGGCTCACACACTTATTCCACAGCATGTCACAAAGGATGCTTTTGTACTAAACAAACTTTCCCATTACAATGTTAAGACACACCCTGGGTGTTTGAGGGCTGTTTGTAAACATTGGAGAGCATTAAATGATGGTGAGGAGATATGGGCTGTGTTGGAAGACTTAGTTCCATTGTCAGAGGAAGGCCACTCACTCCCAGGAGCCATATGGCCTTGAGAGGTTCTCACCATAGTTGCCTGATGCACGGCGACAAGTGCGGTGTCTCCATCAGGCACACTGATGCGTCCAGCCAGGGCCCAGTTCTGTCAGAGTCCGTTTCCTGTCAGACTCACATCCCCGTTCAATTTTCCTCTGCAAAGCTTCGCTGCCCAAAGAGTTTGTCTTGACTGTCTGGTATCCACGGGAGAAGACCACATCCTCAATGAAGGCTGTGTTTGATGAGTAGAGATGACATAGCCAGTACCTGTGCATGCATTGAAGTTGTTATGTTTATATTTGGGGGAACATATTAAATATGCTCATTCTCCTTTTTCCCACATACATCACCTGTCCCATTAAATTTCTTTCTGAACATTGCAAGCCTGGACACATGCTCTTGTATGGTTCTTATGTTACTGGTACGTTTCTGAGCACAAGCTTTCATAGCATGGAGAGCCACAGCCCATCCTTCCTTCCTGCCAAAACCTTTCTCAGAATCCTCTAGCCAGATGGCTCTCCTGTGCCAGTGCAGTGGGGGATCCTTAAAGAAAGAAATCCAACCAGACGCCACAGGAAAGGGTCCTAGGGTTGGCAGATAATGAGGAAACAGATTTTTCCTCATGCAAAACCAAAAGTGCCATCTTCTTAAAATGCTTAATTAAATCTGAAGGGAGAAGTAATTACCTCCTCTGGCCATCATGTCAAAATGTCCAAGGAGAGGAAAATGGTCTTCACCTTCATTAACTCTATGGGTCAGAGCCAGAAGCCGCATTAGCCAAAGAAGCCCCTCCAAGGGCATGGCTTTCTTAGATCAAAGTGCACGCTTGAGGGATTGCAGCATGGTGTTCCGGGATGGAGTCTGTGAGAATCGGATGGGGACATTTCTCTTTTTAATGACTCTTTCTTGTAATGGGGACAAGTATTCCATGGTTGGAAGCAAGGCAAAGCAAGAATATAGGATCCATGGTGATTTTCCAACTTCTCAGGACCAGTATGTGACAGCAACTCTTTTCCCTCTGGACTCGGAAGCCATGCCTGGGATTGGCTCCTACGTCACGGGCCTTTAGCTGGACTCATCCAGGATTCCCACTCCCTTGTGGCCACAGATCAAAGCTAATCCAAGTTCGAGCACGAGGTTACGTGTCTCCCTCTATAATAAAAAGGAGCCAGTCTAGCAGCATCTCAAAATCCTAAAGAGCCACTTCAGCTACACTGCTGGGATGCCACCGTACGGCTACATTAAACCTTGCCTGCAAAAGAGCTCTGTGTCCTGGGCTGGGGAGATGCATTTGCTGTCCAAACACGAGTACCTGAGTTTGGATCTCTGGGACTCACCTGAAATGCTGGAGGTGGCAGCACTTGCCTGTGATCCCAGTGCTGGGGAGGCAGAGACAGAATCCCCAGGGCTCCTTTGCTAGCTGTGTGAACTCATGAACTCAGCATTCAGTGAAAGAATTTCCCTCAAAGAATAAGGTGGAGAGAGATTGAAGAAGGCACCCATTATTGACCTCTGGCTACACACTCACATGCAGCCACACATGTGAACATGTGCAAACACTCACGTACAGAATTATGCATTCTGTTGAGCATAAGAGCTTATCAATTTAATTTTCTAGATACTGGAAGGCAAATATCAATTTCTGGTGATAGGTGTTTTGGCATGATTGACAGTCACTCAGCTCACAGGGGAAGCAGGTAAACCAGAAAGCCTAAATATACTTCACATTGACTTCAAGGAAGGTTTTTTTATGGCATCTGGTAGCTCTGTTTTACATTCACCAAATCTAAAATAATGAGCAAGTTGATGTAAATAAACGTGTGAAGCAAGGCTGAAATAACAGCTGGGTGCTTAAAGAAAGCTGTGGGAACACACGTATTCACCTGCACATTCCTGCCCAACGCAGACTTTCCCCATAACACCTGAACAGGGGACACGCAGGCAGTAAGCAGCAGAGAGAGCACAGGGCACACCCAAGAGCAGCACTGAGTGGGGAGCCCTGCAGCCGCTCACTCCGGCTCTCCGACGATCACACTGCTGCCCACAGCATCACCTCGCCTCTCACTTTCAGTTTTGTCCTCAGTCCCATAAAAGGTTTCCGTTTCTAGGAGGCGCTGGACCCCTCCTGTCACTGTCATGAAGTTCACACCACAGAAACCTGGGGCAGAGCATCCATGTGTCTAAGTCTGGGATGCTTGAGCTGCTCTTATCAGAGGTTATTCTCTCCCTACCTTTTCTTTTCACCCTGATTCCTGCATCACTGTGATGTAACAGGTTTCCTTTTCCTGTTGACCAGGTAAGAAAGCATCAATTTAGAATTGATTCTATGCATTTGGTTTGTGAGCATTTAACTCTGGATTCCAGAGTAACCATTGCAAAAGATTTTCACTGGTGGTGAATTATCTGTAAGGCACGACAGATCCTGGAGTCATAGAATAGTGAAGAGAACACATCTGTTATCTTCTGCACACAGAAGCCCTGATTGAGCACCAGCTGTGTGCAGTGGGGCAATGAGGTGATCCCTCTCCGTTCAGTGGTAACCATGGTACCAAGTTTCCACTGGACTTGGAGAATTTCAGACATTTCAGAGTGAATGGGGGGAAATATGAGGCCACAAGGTGGCAGCAGGACACAGTGAGTGCATCCAGGCAGCCCTGGGCAGATCTGCAAAGAAGGGATGTCCTCACTACATGGTCATATCTGAGGCTGGTGTGGTTCAGGACACGGCTAGATAGGTGGTGGGCAAGGGACCATCCTGGGAGATAGACTTAGGGGTCTGGGTTTACTACCTGAGCAACATGGTGGGGTTCTTCAGGCCAGAGGTTCCAAAGGGCTGAAGCCACCTGGGTCTTTTATGGCAAAGGGATCATTTTATCAAGAGTGGCAGAGGTTGGATACATCTTGGAGTTATGTAAAACAGAAGGAATGTTCTAAATGACTATGTCTAAAGCATTTGGAGGAGCAAATCTGTAGGTTTTTGAGTTAACGTCCCATCCAGCTGTGAAGATGTAGACAATGTAATAGGGTAATGTCCGCCTAAGAAATACAACATAAGGAACCAATCCCAGCTTCTTGGAGATCATGGAATGAGGCAGGTCCATCTACTCATCCATTCATCCATCTATACATGTGTGTATGTGTCCATCCATCTACACATATGTTTATGTGTCCGTCCATCCATCCATCCACACCCAGACTCACCCAGGTCAGGGCAATCATTAAAATCAAATGTTATGAAATGCATTTCCCTTCAGTAGAGGACCAGGCCCGCCCCTCAGGGCACGGAAGATCACTGCTCTACTAGCTGTGTGGACATCCCTCAATCCTGTCAAATCAATGCCCAGCCAGACATCATGGGCTGGGTCCCTCTGAGGAGAGCACCTCCTACTCTTCTTAATTGTCTTAGACATTAGTCCATGGTTCTCTGATTCACCTCTCCCATCACAGGCACCTACCATGGCTCTCAGTGACTTTGGATGTCCCTTCATCTACATTTCTTCCCATGTTTCTTGAATCCATGTTGATTTCTGTGGGTAGCCTAGCAGCTGTGCAGAGGTGGGAGCCTGGCCTGTGATTGTTCATCCTCACAGTGTCTGGCACATGGTGGGCACTCAGTGCCATGTGGAGAAAGCAGGATCGAACCAAGATGCTGTGTTATCACGGAGCAGGGCTGAGAATTCCAGCCCTTCCCCCAGAGATCTGATGGTGTGTGAGCGTGTGTGCCCTCTGTGCTATGAAAGAGGATGAGCAGCCCAAGTGAGCGACAGGGATGGCTGCCCCTCCATTCTCAAATCACCCGTGGCCACCCCCAAGGGAGGGAGGGGACAGCCTGTACTTAGAGATAATTCCTTTTTCTGGGCAGCTATTGTCTGTGCTGCTTTTGTTAGGAACACGCTTCCAAAGGCGTATTATCCCTCATTGTCTAATTTTAGCAGAACTGCCTTGGGAATGCAGAAATGACTACAGATGAGGGAACTGCAAAATGGCTCAGAAAACAAGTCTACCCAATGGTAGTAAAACCCACCTGTTGCAGTTGCCAAGTGACTATGTTGGTTATTTATACTCAGGGCTTAATTTCCACAAAGTATATGTCACACTTTTCCCAACTTCCCTTAGACACAGCCAAGAGCCCATGGCTTCTTCATTCACATTGGCTTTACTCTCATCTAAGCTATGAGCACTAACTTCCTGTCATCGGAAGCCTTTGAACAATGCTGTGTGGTTTCTTGCAGCAAGACATTCATGGCTTACTTGGTTTGAATTAAATGTATGATAACAGTACAAGAGTGTAAGGTGAGAATCCAGTATCATTCCTGAACCATTCCTGTCTCCTCCTGGTCATAATCTACTGTCATTTTGGGGCCGAGGCAGCCAAATTGGAGCCATTTGAAAATGCAAAGTCACTAAAATGTCACTCTGAAAGTGAGCTGAGCTGGTAATCATTTTTAAAAGCCAGTTTAAACCTGCCTGAGAGCCACAGCCCAAGCCCACACTGCTGGGGTCTAGTTTACAACTGCTAAGAAAATTTCTACCTGAAGTTCACAGGTGTCCACATCTCTGAGGATGTGCCATGGCTAGTACCATGGTCCAGAAGGTGGGTTGAAGATGTCAGATCTCCAACTCTGGTTCAAGTACCCAGTTTAATTTTTATAAAGAGAGAAATTTTGAACAAGCCAACATCTTGAGGCGCTAGATTCCTCATGCTTGGTGTATAGTCTAGAACTTTCCTACAGAACTTAGAAAATTAAATGATATAAGTGAGTTTCTTGCAAACTTCATTTCATACAATGTCCAAGAATTACAAAGAATTACATGTTCGTATTGCAGCCTTTTGTTTTGTTTTGTTTTGTTTTTCAAGGCAGGGTCTAGTTCTAGCTAAGGCTGACTTGGAATTCACTCTGTAGTCTTAGGTTGGTCCAAACTCATGGCAATCCTCTGCCTCCTGAGTCCTGGCTTTTTTAAAAAAATGTACATTTATTTATTTTCAAACAGAGAGACAGAGAGAATAGGCACACTGCTGCAAGACGCACGCACCACTTTGTGCACCCAGTTTACATGAGTACTAGGGAATGGAACCCAGGACGTTAGGCTTTGCAGGTGAGCATTATAACCACTGAGCAGTCTCTCCAGCCTCTGCAGCCTTTTTTCCTCCTCTCCAATGCTGTGAAAGTATCACAGGACCTATTACATGGAAGGGTATTTTGTCCCTAGTAGTGGATTGTGTCAGCTTATATTATTCATGCCGAGAGTAGGATCTACCCCCATCCCTCCATATCATCAGCAGAAAGACAAGCACTTTGTGAGCAGTGTGCCACTACTGGGATTCTTTGGAAGACTGGATGAAAAAATTCACTAAGAAAAGACCTTGAATCAGATGCTCTCTGTAAACTCATGTGTTCTGAATAGTTGGTCCCCCATTGGTGGTACTTTGTGAGGTGGAGCCTTGCTGGAGAGGGTGTGTTGCTGGGATGAATTTGGAGGCTTGTTCGTTTGGCTTACTCACCTGCTGTTTTTGTCCACTTGATGTTGACAGGAGGTAATGACCAGCCTCATTTTCCCCCTGCCAAGGAGCTTCCCTTAAGCCTATAAATCAAAATTAAAAGAAATTAAAAATAAATTCAAAAACACTTTCCTCCCATCGGCTGCTTTTGGTCAGGTGCTTTATTCCAGCAACGAAAAAGTAACCAAAACATTACGCAATTTGCTTTTCCTAAAGGTTACTGAACCTCTGAACCTCAGAAGAGTTTTTAGTTGATTTTCCACCTATACTTTTGTGGAACCTATATTTTTGTGTCTTAGGGCTTAGAGACATTGAAATCTGTAGCTGGACTTCTAAAACAGTGAGCACTCAGAAAAGCATCACAATGCTTCTAATATACTCGACCAGGTTTTTAACCTTAATTAAGGGTGGTGGGCTAGAAGTAAACTTGCTGATAAACTTCTACTAGCCCCTGGGAAGAATGTATGCATGCGTTGAAATTGAAAGCAAATTGCACTTGTTAGCTGTAGTTACCAGGGACTTTCACCTGGGCCACTGAAGGAATGAAGCTGCCACTGAGATGGGTTCCTGAGACAGCTTCTCTATTGGCCCAATCAAAGCTCGGTGGAAACTATATCTCAAAATAGGCCGGTGAGAATCTTCTCAAATGAGAAAGTGAAGGGAATGAGTGCAGGAGACAAAAGCATTGCAGTTTCAAATATGAAGGAGGGTAGCTTCTCTCAGCTTTCATCAACTGAGCCCACACATAAGACATGTCTGTTCATGCTTCCTTCCCTGTGTGTCATTACTCTCACAGTCACCACCGCTGATAGTTATCAGCACTGCTTTATTTAATAGATGTGATATGTTCTAGACAAGACACGATGCATCTCATTTAATCAAAGCTGAGCCTGTGGGGCAGGCCCTTTGATGGTCCAAAGGTAACAGTGAAAGGCAGGCAATCATGGGTTTGGATTTCACCCCAGCAACAAACTTCTTGTCTTTCTGCTGATGATACGGATGAATGGGGGTATCTCGTACTCTTGGCATTAACAATACAATCAAGAATTTAACCAGCTCATGCCTTCAATCCATATTTATAGGTTGTTGTAAGAAAACCAACAATGTTGAATTTATCATCCCCTGGAAAGCAGGTTGGGAGTTTGAGAAATTCTATACTTAGTAACCTTTCTCTCTGTCTCATTGATTTCTTTTGGAAGAGCTGTGGTATAGGAATATATTTTATCCTTTATCCCAATGCTGGTCTTTCTCATCACCCATGTCGAGGATGGCCCCTGTGCCTTCCAGCCTCACTGGTTTTGGGGAAGCTGGCCCTGCGGGCTGAATCCTGATTGTTATGGAGCAGTTTCCTCCAAATTGAAACATTCCTTTCTGGAGGAAGGAGGAGCTTTGTAAGACTCCAATAATTTCTTGAAAACATGTCAAGACATAGTCAGGCCCTTTGATAACTATTGACCAGCAAGTTCCTTAAGTACAACATGGAAATATGTAAGATGGAAAAATATTTAGGGTAGAAGTGTTATCTGCCTATGATGGAGATTGTGGAACAGGTTTATAAATTAGAAGCTGATTTCCCAGGAGATCAGAATGTGGTGACTACATGGGGAGGTCTGCATTAAATATGGTATCCAATACCTTACAGTCCGAAGTGTGAAATACAGCCTCTTTGTCAATCTATTGTCTCAGATGGATCTGTATTCGAATGTCTCAACTTTGTGTTTTAAAAAAATGAATCCTCTTTATACCAAGCAATGCCACCTTCTTTATAGTAGCATCTTCACTATTGCTTTTTAAATGAGAATATTTAAGTTTTCTTCCTGTGATTCTATTTAAATGTGAAGATTAAGTGTACAATACCATTATCACACAGGCTCCAGGCAGCACGTAGAACCCGTAGAAGATACAGATTATGAACTGTATTGTTGATGCTGTTGTGAGGGTGGCTGAGAAAGCCTGAAGTTCTTAAGGCAGAGCCTCCTGATGGTCAGGTGAGCTCTCCCTCTATGGTACAGGGAGAAACTCCTGCTCACAGACCGATTCTGTTCTCTGGAATCATCAGGTCTGCTCTTAAGAGCCTGCAATTGCTTGGGTCAGTCCTATCAACAGTTTCCCCTCGTCACCCTTACTGAGAGCCAGCCTGTTCGATTCTCTAGTTGCATCTGCACCTTCATAGCAGAACCTAGGCTACCTAAGGGATGACTGAACAGCTGGGAAGGGTAGGCCAACCACATGTACTAGAGGCTAAAAAGACCACAACGTCATGGGTTACACAAATATGCACAAATGTGCAGATATGGGAAGAGTGAATTAGGGGAATGAAGAAGGAAGGTGTAACTGTGGTGGGCTGGAGAGTTCCTGGTGTTTGCTACCACCTGAATCAGAATTAAATTGTGACTCTTGGATCATTATTTTAATGTACTGTGAGCTATTAAGTTTGGTTCAGCAGATGGGCTGGATACAATGTCACTGTCACCCAACAAAGGATGGAAAATTTTACCATCGGTTCATTGAAATTGCTTTCAACATCTCCTTGGAGGTGATGTTCCAAGCCAAGTAGAATTTCTTCTGCTTTCAGTTAATTAATTTTCCTGCCTGAAACAAATAACTGTGCCTATTCCCAAGGACCCTAAGGAGACCCAGAGAGTACAGAAAAGCAGCTTAAAGTAATTTTATCAGGAAAATGGGACAGGCCTCAGGGCAGCCTAGGAGACAAGAAAGACAGGCGAGGACCTTCATCTGTCTGTGGAAGAGGATCCATGAGGGACAAATTACACTTCACCAATATTACTTGCCTGAGTCAAACCACAGAACTTTCTAGAACAAGGATCTTTATGGAGCCTCCATTTTCTACTTCCAATGACATGTTAAACAATCTCTCCCAAGTTGCATATAAATACCATCTTCTACTGTCAGGCTGTGCAGTAGTAACAAATAAATGGTTAACAGCCCAAATCAGCCTGCAGTCATTTCCCCCCTTCATTTACAGTAAGCTTTCTAATCTATCGTTGCCTTGATGACTTAAAAAATTTAAATATTTTATTGACTATTTCATACATGTCCATAATGTATTTAGAACACAATCCTCTCATTGCCTTCTTTTGTCCCCATCATGGCCTCTTCCATTGAACCCCTTCTTCCCAACTAGTGACTCTTCTATTTTGATGTCTTGATCTCCCCCCCCACCATCCCTGTTGTAATGTTGTAGGGGTCAATGTTGTGCAGTAATGATAGCTGCTGTGATGTCATGAATGCAGTGGCCACTTCATGGCCACAAGGCAGTGCTCCACAATACTTGTCCCCATTCTATGGCTCGAACATTCTTTCTATCCCCTCTTCTGGGATGATATCTGAGTCTGGGAGTGGGGTGGGGATGCTAGAGAGGCCTCTTTTAGTGCTGAACACTAATCAGTCACTTTTTCTCACATACCAAAATTTAGGAAAAAAATGGTCTGACTTCTAAGTGATCACATACCAAATATAGACTTTGAAGAGCCTTTTGAAATTGGAGGGTCTGTTCCCATAGGGGGACAAACTTCCAAGACTCAGTGGATCTGTGGGTCTGTCATAACCTGTGCTGGAGCTCACATCAGAATTTTTGCTCTGGTCTCCCTCCCTTCCTCTCTCTCTCCCCATGTGCAAATGAGAATGAATGAGATGCCTTATCACTCATCATTGATCCCTCAGATTCTTGGCATCCTCATGATGCTCAGGCCTGGCTAACGATCCCTGTGACCATCAATCAGTCCCAGAACCACACAGACGTGTCAGCAGGTCTCAGGGCCAACTCCCCTCAGATGTGAGAGCACATGAGGAGACTCTGCACCCCTTCACTTCAGTAATACCCTGAAGATCACTGCTTCCTTTAGAAAACTTAAGCCTTAAATTTCATCCCTTTTCTTAATAGCTGCCTCTTTGTTCTACTTGGGTGAGCCTAATACAATTTCTCAGAACATCTGTAAAGTTAATTCATCCCCGTTGCCTTGTATTTTGAACCAAACCAAGAGAAAAAAGAAAAACCAACAGTATGAATCTTTAATTTATAACAGAGCAGTGGTGCATAAGTCTTATTAAATCAAATGGGACCAAAGACAGACATTGTTTTTATCTTAGAATGTATTTGGTGGAACCTACTGGCTATCACATTTCTGCCCCCCCCACCAGGGAGTTGAATAAAACTTGTCTCTATCTGCTGCCAGGGATATTAATACCTACATAGCCTTCTCAGCCCATTGCATTTCCCTATGTCTTAGTGAGAAAAATTCCATGTCAAAAAGAATTATTTGACTCCGAGTCTCTCCCCTGAAAAACAGATGGATTAATATATTTATATTACTGACCAATTGCATGCAATTTGCATATTCTAGCAAACAGCCTGCAGCGCACACCCAGATGAAGGCAGAGTAATGGGAATTGTAATTATTACTATGAAATGTATCTCATCAAGAGAATTGACTTCCTTGTAGACAAATCATCTGATGAATAAAGTTGCCCTGTTCTTTTTTTAAAATATTTTATTTATTCATTTTCAGGCAGAGAGATAAAGAGAAAGAGAGAGAGCACACTAGGGCCACCACCTTGTGGGTCTGGCTTATGTGGGACCTGGGGAATTGAACCCAGGGCCTTAGGCACTGGAGGCAAGTGCCTTAACCACTGAGCCATCTCTCCAGCCCAATCCTGTTCTTGAACTAATTATGGATCAGGAACACAACAGGGTGATGTTAAGTCTTTGAGTTGATATATTTCACTATTGTTACTCAGGAATGAGGGCTCTATTGTGGAAGTGAGCCCTTAGCTAACTAAGCTATCCTTTACAACCTTGTCCACTATCCCAGGGAAATCAGCTCCTGCAGTTTGTCCTGTCACTACCCAGTCTAGGAAGTCACTACAGGCAATGTGCCCAGGAGTATCCACATCAGACTAAAGTACAAGAAGTGGAAACCCTCACCTATGTCTGTGAACAGATTTCAGTGCTCTGTCTGAGCCTTGTGTCCAGAGTTGTGGGATGAAATACGATGTAAGCTGGGAAATACTTTTATACTAAAAGAAACATAGAAGTAGCGATAACAGTGCCTGGTGCTCACAGGAATAGCACCATTCTTACAAGCTGAACAGGAAACCTAGCACAAACAGGGTTCTTAGAAGGGCCTCACCTGTTCAGTTGGAACCCATACGTCACAGACTGGGCAGTACTGTCCTGCATATCTAAATTCCAGACAGGAAAGGATCAGATTGTGCTCAAGGAATCTAACCACACTCTAGAGCACAGCATAAAAGGGTTTCTAGGGGTACAAAAATACACAGCAGCCACACTATCTGTCGTCCAGCCAGAAGCCATCCCAAGCACGAAGAGGCAGCAGAACCTCCCAAGTGAGGCCCACAAAATCAGCCACGATAAAGCTCCAGAATGGGCACCAGCATTAGAAGGGCAGAGAAGCAGAGGCAGACTCAAGACAGTTTATAAGTGAATCCCAGTACTTAAAACATTGTGTAGTTGTCTGTGATGTTGCTCAGCGGAAGAGTACTTGCCTAACATGTGCAAGGCCCAATCCAGACACTGAAGACGAAAAAAAAAAAAAAAAGGAGGAGGATGAGGAGGAAAAGACAATGACGATATAAATTATTTTCCTTCCAGATGACTGAAGAGCTAATTTGAAAACAGTGCGAGGTACCACAGAGTAATGGAGATGTGCTCTTTTCTGGGGTTTTGCTACCTACTGCCTTTTAAAAATTTCATTCATTTTCAAGCAGAGAGATACAGAGTGATAAGATGATAGATGATAGATAGAGAGAGAGAGAGAAAGAGAGAGAGAGAGAGCACCAGGGTCACCACCTTGTGGGTCTGGCTTATGTGGGTCCTGGGGAATTGAATCAGGGGCCTTAGGCAGTGGAGGCAAGTGCCTTAACCGCTGAGCCATCTCTCCAGCCCTACCTTTTTACATGGAAAGTTCTGTATGTTCAGATGACTGTGGAGCCCAGAGAAGCTGATCCTCCTGGAGAATTTCACACACTGCTGCCCTTTTCATGTAAATAATCACACATGTATAGTTAGAAGATTTGGGAACTTTACCTCTGTCAACTTTGGATAAAATCTCCAGGGCATTGCACAGAAATTAGAAGCCATGTTGTTCTGGAAAGATTTTATTAAATGTTGTTGCCCATTTGTACTTGGCAATAAACTATTAAATATGTAAGGTCTCATCACTATGGATTTAGTTTCAGAAATAAAGTGTTCTCTTAATTCAACACAAGAACCACATCAAACTTCTGGAAAGGAGTCCAGGAAACTGGGCTGGATGGGAATAGAAGGTGGTGTGAGGGCACTATTGAGGAAAAAATAGCAAACGTGAAGAAAGAGTGAATAAGCTATCCAAAATGGAATAACTTAAAATATATCAACAGACCCCAACTGAACTGTGAGGTAATTTGAAGTAGTCTTAAATATGCTCAGGTCTCCTAAAGGAAAGACAAATCAGAAATTATTCCACTGACCTCACACACTAAGACGAGAGGAAAGAAGGGGAGGAAGAGGAGAGGGGAGAGAAGAGAGGAGAGAGGAGAGGAAGAGGGGCAGGAAGAGAAGAAGGGAGAGGAGAAAGGAATGAGAGGAGGAGGAGAGGAGGAGGAGGGAGAGGGAGTGGAGAAACAGCCAGAGGAGAGAAAGAGGAAAATGAGGAGGATAAAGAAGAAGAGAAAGGAAAGAATCTGAAGGAAGGGTACCAAAGCACATCCACATTACCAAATTGGTCAAACGATAAAGAAAAAAAGTCAGGGAAAAAAGAACATCCGTGAAGAGTGGTTACGTTCCAGACAATGGATTTCTCATGGTAAGTGAGCAAGGTGACCATGATGCTCACCTCTGAGTTGTAAGACATCAGGACTCTTGGCTTAGATACTTAAAGGAAATGCATCTCAAAGAAAGGAATAAAAGCAAAACATCAGAGCTGAAGAGTAGTCTCTTTCAGACACACACACATGCATGCACACACAGGCACACACAGGCACATACATGCAGACATGCACACATGGGCGCACTCGCGCGCGCGCACGCACGCGCGCGCACACACACACACACACACACAGAGATACACCCCCCACACACATGCACATTCACACACACATTTACACACACATATACACACACATGCACATCCACCCACAACACACTGACACACGCACACACGTTGGCGGGGCAGAAACAACGTGGCATCAGCAGCTTTCTGCCACCAGAACTGTACCTTTTACACTCTTCTCTGGACAGAGGAAACGAGAATGTGCGTCCACAGGGTGAAGATGGGAAGTGACTCGTAGAAGAGGAGTTATTTTCTGCAGGACTAAGCTCTGAGCACCTACTTGGTGGCAGGGAGAAAGGCTTCATTGCAGCTGACCACCTGGTCTCCTAGCCACACGCTCTTCCACGTCCTTGGAAATAGCCAGGCAGCTCGGCCAGGCTGTGCCAGAGATTGGGGTGTCAAGCAGAGAGGCCCGCTTCTCCACTGTGGTTTGAGGGCTAGGCTGCCAGCTCCCATTGAGCCTGCTGGGCAGCGGTCACTGGGGAACCTTCGGCTCCCCTTGGATCTATTAGAACTAGCTCTCCTCCTTCCACTCCCTCTTCTGTTAGCCTGACTCGAGCTTATGTGCTGTGCCAGGTCCTCCTGTGAGCTCATCCCAACTACCAGTGAGCTTGATTTTTCTGGTTAAGTCTGAGACTTCATTTTCAATTGTAAAGCTGATGGGAATTCTGCCACGTGCATTAGGGTTCTTCCATTGGCCGGACACAGTCAGTCACATGGTCCGTCCAATCACTGTGAGAATCAGTTGTCTCTGGGCTTTGATGATCTGGGACAGAGTTGGGGCTCTGGGGTCTGTGGTTGTATGGTTTAGGCCTACAATGCCTGTCCTGTACTCCCTGTCACCCTCCTGCATCCTCCTGAGACTCCTGGTGAAGACTGAGAGGCCAGGACTGACAAATGGAGGGATGGAGGGCCTACCTAGTTGCTTCTTTCCTTTCCTCTGCTGACTAGCCAAAAGAGTATCCCCTCTGATCCTAACTCCACTCCTGAGCATCCTTATCTGGTCCAAAAAGGCTCACCTGTAGAAAAGACCTTCCTCTCATCCCAAAATTCCGGTGTCGGGGAATCAAAAGCCGTCAAGTCAACTGCTCTGGAGTTCTTTGCCTCATGTTGATGAATAAGCAACAAAGGCCTGAGTGAGAGCCAGTTCCCTACTCATGGAGCAGAGATCAACACTCCCGGGTACATTGTGGGGGAGCCCTGAAGAGGATTTGCCACAGGGTGCTTGTTCAGAAGTTTTTTTAATAAGATTTATTGTTGGGCCGCAGTAAGTTTATTGAGTTTGGTTATTTTTCTTAGGCTATTATTGACTGAACCAATGGGGAACCTCCATATTCCTATTATGTCCCTCTGGCACAACAGAGTTGACTATCACATATTGCTGGTCCAACTAACAAGAAAGTTTTGCAGAGCTTTCTCATTAAAGGCCCACACTGTTCATCTTTATTTGTTAATTGCTGTTGTAGTTACTCTCATATTGCTGGAAAAACACCTGACCAGAAGCAGCTTATGGAAGGAAAGGGTTTACTGGAGGCTTAACTCTTTAGTTCAGGGAAAATACCGTCAATAGCAGAAGAAGCTGGCTCACTTCCACAGATCCAAGCAGAGAGACACACCAGATAGCTGTCAAATACCAACAAGAGCTCAAATCCATTCTTCACATACCTCAAGGCCAGACTACAAGATCTACCCCATGTGACATACATGTCTACCCAGCAGGGCTTTGCTCAATGGATCCTCTAGTAATAAGCTCAATCTTAATAAAACACCTGAGTCTATGGGGCCATATAGTCAAACCACCACAGCTGCTGAGGTCATTTGGATAGCCAGCTGGTGTTATAGTTGCTGACCCTGGATGCCTGATAATTTATATTATCTTTGACTAACCATGCTTCCTTTGTCTCCAGGTTATGTGAGCTACTTGTATGTCATGGACATTTGTCTCACTGTCTGCAGGAAGCTAGCTTCTGCCTCAACTGCTTCGATTTGGGGTAGCATTGCAATCAGGGCTTAGGATGTAGGTCCCAAAGCAGTTCTGAGGGAGCCTTAGACTTTCTGATCTGATGTTTGATTGATCAACCTATTGATGACTTATTTCTGGTCTGCAAAACCTCCATCCTCCTCCTGGAAGGGCCTCTGTTATTCTAGGCACAGAGACAAACATGCACTGAGGTCCCGAATACCCCTGCTTATGCCTCACTCTGCTTTGTCCAGTCTCAGCATTTGGTACTGAAAAACCTTTGTTTTTATTGGAAACTTTAATATGTGAACATAATGCAAATTGGTCACAGTACCATTGGGTTATATGTCTTATGGCTCATACAATCTTTCTGCCCCCTCTTTTACAATGCTCCCTGGGCCTTAGAGGTAATGTTCTAAGTTTCTTTTAGTATTGAGCTCTCAGCAGCATCTGATTTTCCAGTTTGATGAGTCTCCTCTGTATACCTCCATCTCCCTAGAGGAGGCTTGAGCAGAAATCATGTTTAATCTGAAAATTCCCCTGTAATGTTTCCTGGGTCTTTTCTTGTCATACTAATGGGTATTGGGTCTCACCAGTATTCACCGCCATCTGTAAAAAGCATATTTTCTAGCCGAAAGTGAGAGTAGTGTGGATCAAAGGGGATACATGAAAACATCACCTCTCTTTATCCAAAGAACAGTGGAAGCTTCTCTCTAAGGTCTATGACCTTGTAAGCCATAGGCTTCTGAGTTGGTTCTTAGGACCAGGCATGAATTCCCTCCAGAGAGCAGGTGATTACCCCATAGCCTGTGTGCCACTACTGCGCCCGTGTGAACACCTAGTACGCTAGCACTGGCTATTTTGTAGCCTGCAGGACCCCCCGCTTGGTCACATGGTTGGTGACTTTTATCCCCATTGTCATGACTTGCATAAAGCACCTGACCAAAAGCATCTTGTGGGAGAAAGGGTTTTATTTCATTTTACAGACTCAGGGGCAAGCTCCATGATGGAATGGGAAAACGTAGTATGAGCAGAGGCTGGACATCACCTCCTGGCCAACATCAGGTGGACAATAACAGCAGGAGAGTGTGTCCAACACTGGCAAGGAGGAGCTGGCTACAATACCCACTGGCCCATCCCGGCAACACACCTCCTCCAGCAAGGCTCCTAGTCCTAAATTGCCACCAGCTGGAGATCAAGCATTCAAAACACGTGGGCTTATGAGGGACACTTAACCCAAAGCGCCACAATCCCCAGCAGCTCACCTAGCACTTCCCAGCATCGTGAGTGCTGTCAGCATGGATCTGGCTTCCAACCCCAGTTCCAGCATGGCCTCTCAGTGTCATAACTGTAGCCGTGGTGTCTTCATCAATAGAGTCTTACCATTTCAATCTGTTGGGTAACTAAGAGCTTTGGCAACAGCCTGAATTATTTTGGGGGCTTCAGGAGCTCACTGTAGGGGGTGACCACTGGGATTTAGCAGCAAGAGCCTGTGGTTTTAGGTTAAGCTGTCTCCTCTCACTACAGCATGCTTCTGCCCAGACTGCCCCCCCCCCCCGCTCTGATTAAGAGTTTTACATAGCTAACCAAGAGGAAGGTTCCTATAGTAAGGCTCATGCCTTCTTTAGTTATGCGTGTCTGTCCCCGTCCTTCTCTCCCTTATCCCAGTCCCTCCAGACTCGTCCATTTGCCCATCTACTACATTCTGTCCCTCCTCTTGCCTGTGGATCCCTGCCCCCTGCTTCCTCTCTCTCTCTCTAGACCTCATTCTTGCTTCCTTACCAGTACTACTGATGCTTACTACAACTTGTAAATAAGGCAATTCCACGTTGTATATGTACCACGCCTTCATGATCGCATCATCGGGTAACGGGCATCTGGGCTGATTCCCTTTCCTAGCTATTGTGAACTGAGCAGCAACAAACATGGCTGAGCTAGTAATTCTGTAGTGAAGGGTAGAGCCTTTAAGGTGTTTGCTGACTTACTAATACCTTTCAGCCTCAGCACTCAGTCATCTGCCTGCTCTGCTGAGCTCAGCCTGGTCAGTGTTTACTGACAGATAAGTCAAGGGAACATTTTCCATTTGGCTTGGGCACTGTTGAAATTGGACTTCTATGAATTCAAGGCTCACTGGAGAACTTGAAACAGTTAATTTTCATTTCTCTCTCTCTCTCTCTCTCTCTCTCACACACACACACACACACACAGAGCCATACCATGGTGTGAAGAGGTGCTATTTTTTCAAAGATGTCAAGAGCAAGGAAGGAGAAACAACCACAAGAAAATGCACATAGCTTAATTTATACCTGCATAAAAATGTTCAGCTGCCTTTCATAAATTCAGCTTATTTCAATCATGCATTACTATGGATTTTAGTATTTTAGTAACATCTTTGGTGTGTGTGTGTGAATATGTGTGTGAATGTGGGTGCAAATGTACGATGGCACCCGTGTCATTCAAAGCACCACTTGGGTGTTGGCCCTTGACTTCCACTTTGTTTGAGGCAAGTTTTCTAGCTGTTCACTGCTCTGACTGCCAGGGTGGCTGGCCCAGGAGCCCTGGGCAATTATCCTGTCCCCTCCCTTCTCCTCCTAGGTGCATGGGATTACAGACTCTCACTATAATTCCAGCTTTACATTGGTTCTGGGATTCCAACTTGGGTACTCATATTTGTGTGGTATAGTGATTTGAATATGAAATGTCCCTTATAGCTTCACGTGTTTTGAATACTTGGTCTCCAGTTGGTGACAGTTTGGGAGCAGGAGACTTGTTGGAGGAGGTCTGTTCCTGGGCTGTAACTGGGTGTTTTAGAACAGCCCTACTGGGTGTTGGCTAGCTGGCTCACTTACACTACTTTCCCCCTGCAGACATGCAACAAGACTGCTCCTATCTTGCTTTCTTGCCATGATAAAACTTCCTCTTGAGACTGTAAACTGGAAGTAAACCTTGTCATCCCTCAAGCTGCCTCTGGCCAGGTGTTCTGTCCCAGGAACTGGAAGGTAACTATAACACATAGAAAGCACTTTATCCAGGTGTCACACCCCAGCACCTAAATAAAGGTCTTGCTTTCTGGCCACATAAGCTAATTGCTGTTACTTGTGATGGCTCATCTTTGCTGGTCAGTTTGATTGGATTTAGAAGCAGCTTAGAGACAAACTTTGGCATATCTTTGATGGCATTTCCAGAGAGGCTTATTTGAGGACATAAAACCCACCCTGAATGTAGGTGACACCATTCTTGATGTGATGTCCCAAACTGAATAAAAAGGAAGAAAAAGGAAGAAAAAGAGAACGTGAGCTGAGCCTAGGACCCCCCCTCTCTCCTTCTTTGGCCTGCAGATTCAATGTGACCAATGGCCTCACACCCCTGCTACTGGGCCTTCTATGGTGGTGTTAATTAAGGTGCTCCCCATAAGCTCATGTGTTTGAATATTTAATCCCAGTTGGTAGCACAGTTCAGGAAAGTTGTGGAAACTGTAGGATGTGGTGCTTTGCTGGAGGAAGTTTGCCACTGGGCATGGGCTTGAGAGGTTTTATAGTCCAGTTCCACTTGCTATGCTTTCTCTCTACTTCCTTGGTGCTGATGTGACCATGTGACCCAGGCTTCCTTCTATTGACATGCTTTCCTGATAGCATGATGGACTCTCCCCTCTGGAACTGCAAATAGAAATAAACCCTTCCTCCCTTTTTTCAGGTCTCTTGTCCCAGCTAGAAGTTGAATAATACATCTTCTTAAACAGAGCCAAAATAATTCCTTCTTTGCTTAAGATGCCTTTTCTGGGTCTTTGGTCACAAGAAAAGTCATCAACACACCTCACTTTATCTTTGCCTCCTGGCTTAGAGTCAATTGCTGTCCAGGGAGTCTTAAACTTTTTTGGCTGAATTAGTGCTGGTGGCCTGATCCAATGAGTCATTGCCACTCTTAGCTGCCTTTAGATATTGATTCAGGTGAAATGTACCTTGATCATTCAAAGTGTTGTGCCCAACTTCTTTATTTCACAAGATTTCTGACGCCACTTCCATAAAGTGATACCATTGATCAAATGTATATGTAAGTCTAACAAAATACCTTGTCTTTAGAAAACACCTGGTACACCTAAGTGCTAGTAATGAGAGGATGTGGGGAGGGGGAGGGAGGAAGGCTGGGAGAGATGAAGGGAGAGGCAATGTCACATGTCTGGAAAGGAGAAGTCTGTGTGCTCGAGGATAGGCTGCAGAGTAAGTTTTCTGGGCATGGTGACAAGTCTTAACTGGCCACAGCGGAAGATTGCAAAGAGGTATGGAATCAGGTGTGAGCACCAGTTTCATAGTCTGACATGTGAAGACAGTGGTGCCTCGATTAGCTCAAAATAGTATTGTGAACCTGAATGTGCCTTAGCCACTTAGATATCACTACAAGATTGATTTTTTCTATGTGCTTGTAAGACTAAATATTATCAAATACTTTTAAAATTAGTGTTAATGAACAGAATTAAATAATTTTGTTTTTTTTTTCTTTCACAACCAACCATATAGATAAGTTTGGATTCTGCCAGACGATTGAATTTAAAATTAGGACGTGGCCATGATTAGAAACTGGTGTTTACCCCCTTCATCTCTGGCTCTTGTGAGGGCATCATTAATGGACGAATGCCAGGCAGTGGATGGTGAATACAAGCACCTCACCATTTCTTTATATATATATTGACCATAATGAGTTACATTATTTAGTGGGCAAACAATGAGTTGTTATCCTCAATTCCCCAATGCCTCCCCTCCCCATTCCCAATCAGCTGGATATCCTCCTCCTCCGTGGGTCGTCTGGATCCGTCCTTGTGACAGGGGCCCATGGATAGCCTAGTACTCAGCCCAGTTCTCCTGGCCCAAGTGTGTTGTTACTGAGGGGTGCCATGCCTCTGGATGGTCTCCCCCACCACGGCTCTTACAATCTTTCCACCCCCTCTTCCGCATAGTTCCCTGAGTCGTGGTGGATGAGTATTAAGACTGCTTTAAGGTTGTGAGCTTAGGGGTCTTTGTGTCGAAGATCGTTGGTTTCTGTCTCACTGGCTTATCCTGTGTAGATTAAATGTCTGTGGCTGTGGGTCCCTCATTCCTCCCGTCCTTCTCTGCGGGATTCCATATGGATCTTCCACGATATGACTGTGGTGGCTCCTCTCTTGCCAGAATCTCAGGTATCTGCCTATGGTCGGTTGGTAGGGTTAGATGGTCCCCAGCTCTCTCGCTGCATCCTGAAAAATACAAGCACAATCTCCATCTTTGCATTTCTTCATGGAATTTCTGTCAACTTGTGGTTTTATGGGAATTAGATGAGAAGCATCTCACTAAGGTCAAAAAGGAATCTGTAATAGAAATGTCCATGAGACCTGGGTAGGTAATGAGGGCATAATTCTGGGGCATACACACCTGGAAAGATGTTCAATAATGAAACTGGAAAACACAATATATGTATCTTCTGTATTTGAAACTATAATACAAAATGAAAGTAATAATTAGAATAAAAATATTCCAAACTGGACAAGGTTTTATTTTTATTCTTTTCTCCCTTTAAAAAAGCTCTCTGAATATAATAGTAAACTTGAGACTTTGTAATATTAAGTAAGAATTAATTCTACTACTGAAAATGTTGAAATGTACAAAGACTCAGACAAATACGTATATTTATTCATGAAAGTACAGAATTCAGAGCCAAGCAGTGCCTAGTATTGACTTCAGATGTGCTAAGTGAGGAAGCTTCCCAGAACCCTCCCTCCCCCAGCTTCTTACTTATTGATATTCTTATTTCTGGGTGATTTGTCATTGAGGTCTTAGGTAATTCCAGTCAGTTTCCCATTACGGAGTACTTAGTAGGGCATTCCAGTTATTGTTTTTATTGCTATTAAAAGAATATCCCAAGGACTAGAGTGTAAGAAGTGTCAGAAAGAATGTAAAAGCCCAAGGCGGAGAGGAGTGCTAGCTGTACTAGCTGGGCTGGGAGAGGGCTCCATGGGCAACTTGCTTGCTGTGCACATATGAGAACGCAAGTTCTGATCCCAAGTTTCCAGGTAAAATTGCCAACTATGGTGGTGCACTTGTAAACTCCTTACACTTGGAAAGCAGAGGTGGGGAATCCCTAGAGATTACTGACTAGCTAGTCAAGTGGAACTGGTGAGTTCTGGTTTAGTGAGACCCTGTCTCAATAAATAAGGTGGATTATAACTGAGGAAGACACCAGGTGCTGGCTTCACCCATTCACATATGGGCTGAAGCATACAAATATGCACACACATCACACACATACACACACCACACACACCACACACACACACACACACATATGCACATGCTCATACATGCACACCACACACACATTCACACACCCATACGAACATGCATACACACATGTACACATGCCTATACAAACATGCACACACACCACACACATACATGCACACCACACACATGAACATATATGCACACACATGCATACACCACACATAAATACATGCACACATATGCACACACAGCACATGCATACCTGCATACACATGAACAGACACATGCACAAACCCATACAAACATGCATACACACTCATACAAATATGCACACACCCCACATGCACATACATGCACGCACACAACACACATACACACACCCATATAAATATGCACACACACATGCACACACACCCATATAAACATTCATACACACATACACACACTCATATAAATATGCACACACGCAACACACACATGCACCCACACCAACACATGCACACACAACACACACACACACAGATGCAAGACCTTTACTGAGTACATGGGAGGTTCTAACACTGTTCAGACATGAGAAAGTTGTCTCATTGCATTAGCACAAGAATTTTAGTTCATGTAACAACACGGCTATTTATGGTAGCTCCCATGTTAAAAGTAAAAAAGAATAAATTAAAAGATTATGAATCATTGTCATATGTCCTATGTCATTTAGAGATCCTTAATAACCAAACGGGAAGAACACAGGGTAAGCAGCTTAGCACTGTGCTTCAGAAGCACAGACTGTGCTGTGTGAGACAAGCCCGAGATACAAGGAGAGCAGCTGGCTTCCCAGACATCCTGGCAGTATGCTGGGTTCTGGGCTCAGCTCTCACCCTGATATGGACCACTGAAGGCGTTTGGGAGGATTCACACTCACATATCAAAAACAGGAACTGATTCACCCCAAGAAACGAAAAGGGCCAAATTTGCAGTTCTGTACTAAGGACAACGATCAGATCCAATATAACAGTTCTTTTCTCTTGTGGACAGGAAAGAACACTCTGCCAGAAGCAGCCTGTGGGAGGAAAGGATTTATTTCAGGCTTACGGTTTTGAGGGAGGCTTCACTGTGGCGGAGACCTCATGGCCACCAGCTCCCCTCATGCATCAGCAGTAGAAAGAGAAGGGCTGAACTAGCTAGATCTCCGCAGCCTATTGGGTGGCTCCACTCCCACTGTCACTTCCTCCAGCGAGGCTCACGTCTCAAATGTGCCACCAGATGGGGACCAAGTTGCAGGCTTAATCACACAGCTTGGGACTAGGTCAGGGTGCGAAGTGAGAGGAGATGCTTCATGAACTTGAGTCCAAGCGTGACGATCCCTTGAGACACCAACAGTGTGATCGTCACAGCCTGTGATCTGCTGTGGACACCTATCCATAGGAAGACAAAGACTGCTTCTGTGCCCAGACACAGGGTCACAGCGTGACTGTCCCTAGGTGATTGTTTTCATCTATTTTTACCTACAAGGAGTAAAGGGTCTGTAATGCCACCTCGTTAATCTAGTGTTTGGATCTCTTTGTGTTATTTTTCATTTGAATCCCGTAGTAGAACTGCCTTTTTTTTTCCAGATAGACCATAGAGACACTGATTAATCTTGTTAATGTGGAATTCCAGGAAGATGCACTTCAAGAGTGAAGGACGGAGCTGTCCGTGGAAGCTTTGTGGATGAATTCACTGGAATCGCTGACTCTTCTGTTCCACTGTCTTCTATTTCTCTTTATTGCAGTCTTGTGAAAATACCATTTTCCTTCCCGACTTTTCCAATAGAGAGGTGCCTATCACTTCTCCTGGGGAATGCTCATGGTTTTGACCTAGAAGCAAAATTCTTTTCTAAGTGAGGAAGAAGCCGAGCAGCAGAGTTTATTATTTTCAGGTTTTTCCTGCAGATGTGATGATGTGACTTTGGTTTCCTGCTCCTTCCAGGCTTTCCCCATGATGGTGGACTCCATCCTCTGAAACTGTAAGCCAAAAACGAACTCTCTCCTTTCCTAAGATGCTTCTGGTCATGGATTTTTGTCCCAGAAACAAGAAAGTAACTGATAAAGGCTGTGTATTCTGATTAACCAGCTAATCCTGTAGATCAGGACTCCCTTTTGCCCTCTCTGCAGCCAGTGGGAGTGTCTATTTTGGGACCCTCAGGAAGACAGCCACTGTGCCATCTGCTTTCTTCCTTCTTGAATCAATACTTGGATCCACTCCAGCTATCCTGTGGCCATGAGATGATAGCCAGGAAGAACGAGAGTCAACACAGAGTTCGGCGGTGATCAAGAAAGATGTCAAGGATGTCACAGGACGACAAGCTTCCAAAACCTGCCTTTGCCAAAGGAGCAGCTTGTGTCCTTTGGCTGTCAAGCCTTGGCTGGCTGACATCCTACGAGAGCTCACACATAAATAATATAGGTAAATGAAGGTTTCCACCTTCATTTCCTTTGGGTCACAAACGTACTATTCAACAGTTAGTAAAGACAGAAAAGGGGAAAATGAAAACCTAATCCACTGCATTCCAGTACTTTTCCTTTCCAATCCCAGCTGTTTGCACTTCTTATTTTATTATTCCCATTTTCCCAAGATAAGGCCTGAAACACACTTAGTGCTTAGTTCCATCAACTTTCCCTAAATTCTCCAACTGCCAAGTTAGTAAACAAATCAACTTAAACCAAACAGCCTAACTTTTAAAGGGGAGGCCACCTGGCCCAGTGCTAGTGTTCTGGGAATGTCCAGCAAGAAGGGACATGTGGGCTCTGTGGGGATTACGTAAGCATCACACCAAGGAGGAAGGAAGCCATCTGTTTATGATTATTTACACCTGCAGAGAGACCCTTGTCTGCTTATCTCTTGGGTTCCCAGCAGTCTTTTGGAGGGTAGGCATGCTGAAGAGTTGAGTAGTGAGATAATCCAATCATGACAGGCAAGCCTTCAGAAGGATGCAAATCTCCTGGCACTAAGGACTTAGCTCTGAATAGCAATAAATGCCTCCGTGGAAAGCTTTTCAGAGGCGTGCTGACTGCACAAAGGTTTTAGCCTTTTGGCCGAGAGAAGGGACTCTGCAGTCAATGTCACTGATAATTAAGTGGCCTTGTCATGGGTGCGATGGGGAATACTTGATTTTATAAAAAGATACAAACAAACACAGAAGAATGAAGAGAGGATTTTAAAGAACTTTCCTCAAGACTCTTTGAATGCCAGTCAATCTTGAACTAGGTTGTTACCCAAAGACATCTAGTCCTTTGCTTGGAGTGACTATTATGAAAATGCAATTGGGCTTAGCAAAAGCTGAAATTGTGCTTTTGTACACTTTTTAATGTTATGTCTGTGCACTGCTGAGTTTTCCTGTGTATTTGGTAAGGAGGAAGCCTGCTGATGTTTCTCACATTCATGGCAGTTTCAACAGACTGCGCTTAGATGAGTGCATGTTGATGGCCGAAATCATGTTCCTAGGCTAAGTTTTGGGGAGTCACAGCACAGGTAAGGCATATCCAGGTGAACCACTTTCTTAAAGACAAGTGATCCAGGTGAAGTCCACTGTTAGCTGGTTGACTTACTGCAGACAGCAGGGCTCTATCAACTGCTTTTCTCGTTGTACACCGTGACCAGTAAACAAGAAACAGCAGTCCATTCTATTCCCAAGGATTGTGTTTGCTCTCTGCGGATAAAGACTCAGCATGGAGGATCTGCCTGGATCTGGGTTGGTTTCATGGTGGATTGTGTTTTCCCTCCGTGGATCATTAGCACGGATGCCGCTTGGTTCCAGGAGGACTTCATCTCTTTCTCACTCTGACGCCACTTCCATCACAGTGGTGTTGGGCACTCCATGCCTGGGAACCCCGAGGACTAGAACATCTGCCTTCTGGGCAGTTACTAGCCTCCTTGGCAGAGAGACAGGAGGGTACCAGGAGAAAAGAATGTCCTGCGACAGTCTCCAGCTTCTCCAACCAAGTCAAGAACTTCTTTATTCTGGTTGCCCTTCAGAATCTCTCAGGGAAGAAATGATTAAGAATCTCATTTTCTCTGGTATCCCTACTGCTCCCCAACAGACCATTGACTTAGCATCTCTATGGAGGGAACAAGAAAGCAAAGGTCCTTTACAATATCCCCCTGGACATGTTAAGTGCCTAGTCATTTGCGGGATGTTCCCAGATGTTTTTATTCTGGGTTTCTCTTTATCAAAGAACACTAAGTTCCAAATGAAATAAATGTGTGTTTGTCAGTAAATTATTAATAATTAATTGATATTTATTTAGAAGTTGAACAACTACATTAAATTACACATTTTGGAAAGCTAATAAATACCATGACATCAAAAAATTTAGAAAAAGTGGTAAAATATTTTTATTAAGTATCTGCCTAACAGGCACATCATAAGATCTTAGCCATCCACCTATACGTTACCTATATATCCCTTGCTCCCGAGTTTATGACATGGATTTTGTCATAATTTTCCATAGAAAGAATAAAAATTAATTCGTCTTCAGAATGTCATAGTATAAGTGATAAATCATATTAATTTGATTATTGAAATACATTGCTATCATTTTGATAAATTCTCAGTATTAGGAAAAATGTATACTCTTAGACCAAAAAATTACACATCTATGCATGGGTATTTACTTATATGTATATGTAAATATCTTTCCATATCTTTATACATGTCTTCTGATCTATCCATCTCTGAATGTTTAAATCCTAGCATGTTTTATATATTAGTCTTCTGGAGTGACAATAAGAAAATTACTTACTGTATGGTTTAAAAAACAGAAATTCTCTCACAGTTCTGCTGGCCCAAGTCCCTGCTTAGAGTATGGGGATTAGACAAGGCCTTGTACCTGCTAAACCAGAACTGTAATTCTGGGCTATGTCCTCAGCCCCAATCCAATTACATTCATACTTCTGGTGATTGAAGACTATCTACAGACAAGTTTGTTTCCCTATTCATTTCAAACTCCTCTTTTCTTCTACACTGCTCACTTAGAGCTAAGTTCCTGGACAAGCTTATCTTAAGAAATATTGTCTGGCTTTGGGGAGTTTGGGATAACAACTCATTGTTTGCCCACTAAATAATGTAATTCATTATGGACAATAAATAAATATATAGATATATATATAAAAAGAAATATTGTCTGGTTCAACACCTTTGAGTGAGCTGGCACACTGAGGAAGGAGCATCCGGAAATACTCTTCTCACCCCAAGATGGCTCTGATAATGGAACTGAAAAATGAGTTCAAACTACAATATCCTAATAAACCCAAAGCAAATGCATACCTAACTCAACATGCATTTATTCCTACTCCCGACACACCCAAGGCTTCACTCGCTTGGGGATATGTGGGTGTGTGACAGAGGAGTTAGGAAAGGATGCTGAGGTCTTGGTGCATTGGGATGAAACCATTGTGTAAACTGTACATGACTCATGGAATTAGTTACTGTCTTGTCACCGTGACCTGAGAAACAGCTATTTAAATAAGGAGAGGTGTATTCTGGCTTGCAGTTTAGGGAGTCCATCGTGGTGGGGCTCCATGGTGGAGGGGGCACTGTCAGGGGCAGTGGCAGTTTGTGGTACCTCTTGCTCACCTCTCTGAGGACTAGGAATGAGTCCAGAACTACGGTTAGGCTATAAACTTTAAGCTCTGCCCCTATGGCCCTCCCTATGTGCCTAAAAGTTTCTCCAGGCTACACAAACAGCATCACCAAATTGGGGACCAAGTGTTTAAGAAGACTGGGGTGCACATCTCACATTTAAACAATAACACAGATGACAGTATAAAAACACAGTGAAGAATCCTTCCTAAGGACTGGGAGATCCACCCCAATAAATTTCATGAAAAATATGCTTCCAGGGCTGGAGAGATGACTCAGTGGTTAAGGCACTTGCCTCCAGTTCCTAAGGCCCTGGGTTCAATTCCCCAGGACCCACATAAGCCAGACCCACAAGGTGGTGACCCTGGTGTGCTCTCTTTCTCTTTCTCTCTCGTTCTCTCTCTCTTGCTCTCTCTGTATCTCTCTGCTTGAAAATGAAAAAATAAGATATTAAAAAAGAAAAGAGTTTAAAAAATGCTTCCATATAATCATACTTTGAGCGTCGGCTCAGGAAGCAATTCTCTCTCTGCACACTGCTTCCTGTTTCTTCACTGCCCTTGGCAAAGAGCAGACACCTGATGCCCTTTGTTCCTTGGGTCGTCTCCCAGCTTGACAACTGGTAGAGGCGCACTATTTCTGAGTTTGCAAATTGTTCTTTGTATTGACAAACAAAAGATCTTACCAAAACCCGATGGTCTTACTGCTTTTATCTCTGTTTAGGTTTGGGGGAAAGAATTTCAGCCTAGTGGGACATCATAGTCTTGGGCCAGCCCACAGTGGAGTGGCATAAAAACGTAAACCAGGAATCAGGAAGCACATACTGTGCATTTACAACAAGCTCTAGAAATGATCGCTGAGAAGATAGTTGTATGTGTCATGAATTGAAACCCAGTGTCTGCCGTGTCTGCTAGTCGTGCCTGTCTGGGCAGCTTTGCAACCTCTCTTGCCTCATTTCCTAGCTCTGGAACTGGGCATGGGACAATAGCTGTGGAAAGTGTATGTCGAGAACGGACTGTGTTTCCATAGATGCCTTCATCTCTGAAAGGCCATCTTGTTACAAATCAAGTACCAACTGTGGGGAGGGCACTTCTGTTTCCCAGCCCACCCGAGGCCTTTTGTGAGGCAGTGATCAGCTGTGCAGAATGGTAGAGAACAAGGAAAATGCTAACATCCTGATTAACAAATATCACTTTAGCCAAGACACGTGAAAGTCCAAGGGTCTCTGCAGTCTATGTGAGCAATACGATTCCTTCTATATATTTTCATTTACAAATTTTTAAGAGGCATATTTTCCTCCTATACAAAGGAACAAATTGGCTAATTGACGAATTGGAGTATGAAAGAATGTGAGGATTTCTTATTTCTCCTTTTCCTCTCTTCCTTCCTTCTTCCCTCCCTCTTGTCTTCCTTCCTTCCATCTTCCCTTCCTCTGCCCTTCCCTCTCTCCCTTAATGCCTGTCTCTTCTCCTTTTGCTGTGATTACTTGATATTCATCAGGAAGCAGCAGTGATGTTATAAATGCACAACGGAGATTCCTCCAAATGGCTTTTTTTCCCCTTAAGTGATGATAGATTGCTTTTCTCCAGTCAGCGAAAACCAGAAATTGAAACAGATGAGCCCCGTCTGGAACCCTCTCGTGGCCAAGGCTCCTGGCTGGTGGGGTGTCTGCTTCAGAATAAATGTAAGGAGCATGGAGGGGAGATGTGTCCGTGATCCAGAGCTGAAAGTGAGGCAGGGTCTGCACTAAATTTCTGAGGCAGGTGGATACCCTTCTCCTAGCACACTTGATCTGTCTGCCTTCCTTGCAGGTCTGAGGCAGGTGCATACCCCTCTCCTAGCACACTGGGACTGCCTTGCTTGCAGTTTGCTTTGCTGTGCACCTTCTTCCCAAGACATTCACTGGTCTTTTGGGAATAAATAAGCCATCAGTACAATGAATTCTGGGAAACCTTCAAGCAATGGAAGGGAAAGATTTCATCTCCATTGGAAGCCAAAAGAATAACACATTTTTCACATGTACTGGAGTCACTTGCATACATCTAAGTGCAAAATCCAGTCTACTGGGCGTTCGGTAGAAATGGAAGGGGCCATTCCAAGACAGCATACCCACAGCTAAGGTGCAGAAGTTTTGTGTCATATTTAGTATCCCAGAGATCAGTTCAGCAGCTGCAGTATGTGTAGAGCTATCAGATGAACCTTGGAAACCAGGACAGGAGCGTTGGTTAACACAATCCAGGTCTGTTACTAAACTCAGTTCTTAACGATTTCCATTCTCTTATGTGAAAGAAGTGATGTCATAGCAAAAAACCACAATATGAGAAGTTCCTGAAGCTTGAGGTGTTTGTAAATTCAGTCTAGTGTTGTTTGTGGTAAAGGGTGTCGGGGGCGAAAGCATTTGGGGGACCACGGAGGCACTCCCTGGTTTAATCTCAGGACGGCACCTGACAGCTTGCCAAGAGGCTCTACAACCTGCACATTTGTTGGTACAACACCACCCCACTCCAACCCAGCTCAAATCCAAAAGAGAAAACTCACTGTAGATCCTAAAAAGGCCACTGTTTGCTTCCTCCTTAAGAAAAGAAGTCTTTCACCCAGAGATAGGTAGACCCTAATGCAAAAAGAACATAAAACAACCAGCTGAGACACTTCCTCCAAGATTGCCTAATCCCAGAAGGGAAGTCACCAATGAAAATATAAAGTAGAAAACAGAAATATAATCCCAAAATGAAAACACAATAAGCTTATTACATAAATTCAACAAGACACTAACTAAGAGAATGGATGATCTGTAAGCAAAAATTAGTAATTACATGAACACAATCACTGGAACAAAGGTCCAGCCCATGGAACCTTCTCCAAAACAGATCACAAATTAGAGCATAAAGCATACCTCAACAAAATCAGGAAAATTGACATAACTTTTTACATTATTTCAGTACACAATGCATTAAAGCTAGAAATTAACACATTCTTCATTCATAGGCTTAACTTAATTGAGAAAAACCAGAGGGAACTCAAATGAAATGAAGGTGAGCCAACAGCTAGAGGATACAAATGACCAGCTGACCAAGCTTAATGAATATATGCATTAATAATGAATCAAATGCAAGAATAAATTCCAGAAAGCATCAGGAAGAAGAAGCCTTGACCTAAATTGAAATTCAACTGAGTGATGGATATGATGCAGAAAAATACAACTGAAAACAAAAATCAAATAGACCTGCTAAAGGTCTTACTAGAAACCTTTATTAATAGAGTTGATCTAATGGAGAACAGGCCTTCAGATCTGGAAGGCAAGTCAGAGAAAATTAATTGGGAATCAAAATAAATTGATGTTAAAAAACATGTGAACAGAAGATGAGATAATTGTGGGCTACTCTAAAATGATTAAACATCCACGTCAAAGATACACCATAAAAAGAAAAATCCAGGCCAAATGCATAAAGAACATATTCAACAAAATTATTGAAGAACATTTTCTAAATATCACAAAAGAGCTATTCATCCAGATACAAGAAGCTCATAGAACACCAAGCACACAGGTCCAAAGAAGAAACTCTCCAAGACACAACACAGTTAACACTCTAAACAATGACAGCAAAGAGGGAGAGCTACACGCAGCAAGAGAGAAACAACTCTTCGCATTCAATGGAATCCCATTAAAGTTACCTCAGATTTTTTCATGGAAAACATGAAATCTAGAAAGGCTTGGAATGGAGTCCTCAGAAGCCTAAAAACTATGACTTCCAACCCAAACTACTGGACACACCAAAGTATTGTCATAATAGAAGGATAAAGGAAAAATTTCCAGGATAAACGTAATCTATGATTGTATGAACCCAAAGCCAAATTTACATAGAATACTTCATAAAATATTCCACACAGAGTTGAGCAAGTAATCTCAAGAGCCTAGAAGAGGATGAACATGCTAACCAAAACTAGAGCAGGCATGAACATGGACAAAGCACCAAACCCCACAAAGCCTCCAGCATGGCAGGGATTAAATCAAATCTAACAGTTATAACTTTGAACATCAAAAAATTTAACTCACCCATCAAAAGACACAAATTAACAGAATGGACCAGAAAAATGGCTTTAAGAAATCTATCTCACCTTTAGACAGACACCTCCTCGGGTGAAAGGGGGGAAATGATTTTCCAAACAAATGGAAAGAAGAAACAAGCAGGTATGACTATATTAATATCTGACAAAATACTTTAAGCCAAAGGTAATTAAAGAGAAGAAAGAAGGTCACTTTGTACTCATCAAGTGAAAGATCCAGCATGGGGATATCACCATCATAAACATGTGTGCACCAAACACAGGTGACCTCAACACCCCACTATCTTCAATAGACATATCATTCAAGCAGAAAATCAGCATGGAAATAATAGACCTTAACAACACTTTAGATCATTGAGGCCTAACAGACAACTATAGAATTTTCCACCCCAATTCTACAGATATACATTCTTCTCAGCAATCCATGGAACATTTTCCAAGATATATCACATATTAGGGCATAAAGCATGCCTCCATAAATTCAGGAAAATTGACATAACTTCTTACATTATTTCAGACCACAATACATTAAAACTAGAAATTAACAGGAGAACAACAGAAATTAAACCAGTTTCTGCAGACTGAACGATATACTATTTAACATGGAAAATATCAAAAAGAAATCACAAAATTTATTGATCTGGATGGTAATGAAAACACAACCTACATAAATTTACGGGACGTGATGAGTCAGTCCTAAGGGGAAAAATTTACAGTACTATATGCCTTCATAACAAAGACAGAGCAATCTCAAAATAATGGAATCATCTGCCTAAGGCATTGGAAAAACAAGAAAAATCTAACCATAAGAGTTCCAGATGCAAAGAAATAAGATCAGAGCAGAGATTGATGAATTGGAAACTAATAATATCCCCTGCCCCCTAGACCTTTCCATCCCCAGACTTTTGGCCCTCTGCTTGTCTGTCTACTCTTTCCTCCCTTAATTCCTCCCAGCTTCTCCAAGCCTATTCCTGGCCTCCTACAATTTACTAACAACCTATTCCAAGGTATATCTACAAATGAAAGTAAAATATGCAGCACCTGCTTTTTGCAGCCCAAGTTAATTTATTATTAGGACGGCCTTCATTGCTGTTTTCATTTTCATTCAGTTCTAGGATTTTTTTATTTCTTTCTTAATTTCTTCAATGAACTAGTGGTTCAATAGTGTGTTGTTCAATCTGCAGCAGTTTGTGCCATTTCTGTGGTTTTTCTTGAGTTAATTTCTAGCTTTATTGCATTTTATTCTGACATAATAACCAACACATGCTCTCTATTTAGACATGCTAAATATAACATGTTCACATGTAATATACAGAATATGATATAATCCATATACATATCATACAGAAGCCCGTCACTCGATACTTTCTCACGGCGTTGTTGGCCCTTCTCCCCAACAGCACCTGTTGCACTCTTCAGCCATGTACGGGCTAACCACCTAGGAACTAGTGACCTAAGGATTCAGCCAGATCGCTTGATGCTCTGTGTCGGCAGCATGTGGTGATCTGGAGACCTATTACCTCAGGCAGGTAATGAAGTGCTTTGGGAGAATCCTATCTTGTCTTAAGCACCTCGTATTCTTTCCAGTCAACAGCTCAATGTGCGTTGTAACCACTTTCTAGCACAGGGACTTACAAGCCAGAGAGACTAATGTTTTAAGATTATGCCATCACACTCCCTCCAGGACCCTTCTTACCAGATGACCCCTCCATTCTCTTATTGAGGGTTATATCTTTTAGGCCCAGGATATCAAAAAATAACCTCAGCAAAAGAAACACCTCTGTGGGTATCACCATACCCAATCTAAACTTATACCACAAAGCCATTGTAACAAAAATAGCATGGTACTGCCATACAAATAGACACGTAGACCAATAGACTAGAATTAAAGACCAAGCTCAGTCCAAGTAACTACAACTACTTGACCTTTGATAAAGAAGCCAACAACCTACACTGGAGAAAAGAGAGTATCTTCAACAAATGGTGCTGGAAAAAATGAATAACCAAATGTAAAAAAAATGAAACTAGACCCACTCCTCTTACCATGTACAAAAAAATCAACTCTTAATGGATTAAAGACCTCAATATAAGACCTGAAACTCTCAAATTACCAGATTAATAAAAAATAAAGGGAACTGTCCATGATACAGGAGTGGAAAAAAAAAACCTTCCTGAACAATTCCCCAGTAGTCCAGGAAATTAAACATTCTCTCAACTAGTGGAATCTCACAAAGCTAAAAGGCTTTTGTACAAGCAAACATACCATCAACAGAACCAACTGACTACCCACAGAATGGTAGGAAATCCTTGCTAGATATTCCACTGACAGAGGCCTAATATCTAGACTATACAAAGAACTCAAAAACCTAAGCTATTGAAAAGGTCAAACAATCTAACCCCCAAAATGGGGCAGAGAACTGAATAGTATTTCTCAAAGAAAGAAATCCAAATGGCTAATACTCACCTAAGAAAATGTCCAACATCCTTAGCCATCAGGGAAATGGAAATTAAAACAATTATGAGTTTCCTCCTTACTCCAGAAAGGATGGCAATCATTAGAAAAATTAAATGACAATAAATGATGCCAAGGATGCAGAGAAAGACGAACCCTTTAATGTTAATGGGAGGGCACACTTGTACAACCACTATGGAAATCAGCATGGAGACTCCTGAAAGAGATGAAAATAGAGCAATTGACTGACCCAGCTATTCAGCGTAAACTCTCTGTTCTTCACTGGAGAGATATTTTCTCAACCATGTTTTTAGCTACTCAATTCACAATAGTTGAGAACTGGAATGAGTCTAGATTCCCAGTTGGACAAATGGATAATGGAAATGAGATGCATCTACACAATGGAATTCCACTGAGCAGTAAGGACCAATGACATAATGAAACTTGTAGGAAAATTCATGGACTTGGAGCAGATCATACTAAGTGAACACACACAAGCACAGAAAGCTAAAACCCCATATGCTTTCCCTCATCTATGGTTGCTAAACTGAAACAGCTTGAGTTGTATGCATACCTAACAAATAACTCAAGAGACAGATAATAAGAATGGAATGGTCGGGAGAACAGGAGGGTGGGAGAGATATACACAAAACCAAATCCAATATGAAATGGTACCATAGAAACCTTTCTCAGTATAGAGTAGTTACCTTCTCTTGCTGGGATAAAGCACCTGACCGAAAAAACAACTGATGTAAGGAAAGTGCTTTATGTTGGCTCTATGACGTAAGAGGATTCATGCTATTCTTACTTTTATGTATTTCACCATTTTTACCCTCCTTACTGCAGTACCCCCAAACCTCTCCACCCCTGTGGTTGACTCCCCATCACCCTTTCCCTGCTTCCCCTCTCTCCAATCCTCATTCGAGCTTCCTTAGCAAGAGATGCTTGCTCCAACTTATTCCATGTTAGGATCTGTACATGAAATTTTTCAGTATTCATTCTGAACCCATGTAACCTCAGGTGGTAGTATGAATGCATGTCTCCCATGAACTCAAGAGTTAAAATTCAACTTGGAACTTGGATCTTCAGCTGCCTGGCTGAAGGAGGTGTCACTGGGGGTGGATCCTGGGGTCCAGTCCTAAGGTGTGTTTGGGGGAGGCACTGATTCTAGTCCAAAAGTGTGAGAGTCTGTCAGTGTTCTGGTTAGTTTGTGTGAGCTGGTGCTGGTGTTTTCTTTGCTGCAGTTGTTTCTCTCTGCTTGGTATATGGAAGCCAGCAGCTTCCTCTGCCATTGATGGAACTTCCCTTGGATCTGTAAGCCAAAACAAATCCCTTCCTCCCATAGACACTGTCTGGGTATGTATTCATCCCAGAAATGTAAAACTGTCCATGACAAATTTTGGTACATCAGCAGGGAATAGTGGTGCACTCCTTGAATCCTAGCAACTCTGGGGCAGAGGTAGGAGGACGGCCATGAGATCAAGGCCATACTGAGACTACATAGTGAATTCCAGGTCAGCCAGAGCTAAAGCAAGACCCTACCATGCAAAACCAAAAAATAATAATCCATGGGATTGAGGGCACTGAGTTATTCAACAGAAGGCAGTTATTGTGGGAGGTAGGGATTCCTCAATATTCCCCCCACCACTATTTTCACCCCTTCTGCAAAGTTCCCTAGTCCATGGTGGGTGAGTTTTAAATCCGCTTTAATTTTGAGCTCTTAGCAGCCTCTGGATTTCTGGAACTTTTGAGTATCTTCCCTGTCTGTCTCCATCATCCTGTCACAGGTTGATGGGCTGCTATGGGAGCAGCATTCTTGCTCATATCTGGATACTTTGTGGTTTTACCTGCGCCCTAGCTGATGTGTTAGGGATGGGTCATCTCCTTCCATGGAGTCAGCTATCATTTCTGGTCTTGTTGGTAGAGTTGTCATGTGCAGTTTTCTTGCTGCCCTCTGAAAAATAAAAACAGTAAAATTAGCATAGGTTATAAAGGCCAGACATTTGGAGAGATTATACTGGGTGGAGCCTCTTTTGAGTACCATGGTTAGTGGAGGCTTTCCCTTAGAATTCAGATTTTTGGTCTCCATAGGAATTTGCCTTGGATCCCAGCTCCAGCTAAGGGTTCCTTGCCACTGAATGGATCCCTTAGCCAATCAGAGAGCCCTTGATTACCAGCGTAGGCTGAGTGCCTCTATTGCACAGGTGTGTACATCTTGCCATGCTGGTGGCTGTCATATAGCAGTGTCCCCTGCCTTTTCCCAGCCTCTCTGGACAGTCTCCTCTGGCAGCTCATGTATAAGCACTATACAGGCTAACCATCTGGTAACTGGAATTCAGAATTCCAGAATTCAGCCAGATCTCTTGATGAATGACAGCAGCCTGTGGTGTCTTCAGAAATAGGGTGTCATCTTTTATGTCGGCTTGGTATCAAGTGCTTTGAGAAAAAATTGTCTTGTTTTGGGGACCGCATAGGTCTCTCTGATTAACAGCTCAATGTGGGTAGTAACTGATTTCTGGTACAGGGAGTTACAAGCCAGAGACAATTGTATTACGGTTAGGCTTCAACCCACCCTCTTCAAGGCCCATATTACCAGATAATGCATCCATATTGCTTTGGAGGGTTTCATTATTTAGCCTACTGTCTAAGAGTAAGGATTCCATGGTGCCAATTCACTTTGGATTTAGCTTTGTGCATGTCTCCCCACTCTCCTCCCATTCCTTACCACAACCCCTTTCCTCCCTATTATCTGTCTCTTGAATTGTATTTCAAGTTTGTTTGCTCTTCAAGCTAAACTTGATTAGGAACCTGAAGATGAGGGAAAATATGTTACATTTATCGTCCTCTTTTTGTGTGAGTTCTCCCAGTATGATCTACCATATCCATCTACTTTCCTGCAAATTTCATTATATCATTTTTCCTTATTGCTGAGTAGAATTTCATTGTGTACCTGTTCCACAGCTTTGGCATTCATTTGTCCAAGGATGAGCAATTTTTTATGATAGACATCTGACTGGAGTTTTAATTTGCATTTCTCTAATGACTAAAGATGTTGAACATCTTTTTATATGTTTATTGGATATTTATATTTCTTCCTTCGAGAACTCTGTCCAATTTCCTGACCCCCTTTTTTTTCAGTGAGTTCATTATTATTTTTTTTTTACTGTTCAGGTTTTGAGTTCTTTGCATATATTAGATATTAACCTCTGATGCATAGCTTGGAAGATTCTCTCTCGTTCTGTAGGTTGTCTATTGATGCAGTAAATGATGTGCTTAGTTGTTCAATAGCTTCTTAGACTCAGGAGAACTTCATGTTTGACTGTTGTCAATTCCCTGAGCTACTGGGACCTTTTTCAGAATGTCTTTTCCTACCCGTCTATCTTGGAATTTTCTCCTACTTTTTAATTCTAGTCATTTTACAATTTCAAGTCTTGATCCATTTTGATGTGATTGTTTTTCCCTGGGTGAGGAATGGTTGCACATTAATTCTACATGTGATATTCCAGTTTCTTGAGCACCATTTGTTGAAATTGCTATTATTGCAGTGGCCTTTTTATTGTTGGGACAAAACACCCAATCAGAAGCTGGACAAAACACATGACCAGATAAGTTTTATTTCATAATATAAAATATAAAAGCATTATTTATGTTGGCTTGCAGTCTAATGGAAGAGAGAAGGTATGACATGAACAGAGGCTGGATATCACCTCTTCCACAGCTAGAACAGTGCAGCATGAAAGTGAGACAAACACTAGCAACAGAATTCTGGCTATAAAACCCCCAAGCCCAGTTCCAACAACACACTTTCTCCAGCAAGATGCCAATCCCCAAATTGCCATCAGCAGGAAATGAAGCATTACATCATATGAGTTTAAAAGTGTCACCTAATTCAAACTGCCCGCTCCAACTCTGGCCCCCCATAAACTGATGACTATCCATGATGTAAAGGGCAATGTATTCAGTCCAACTTTAAAAGTAACCAAAGTTTTTACCCATCCAAATACGGTTCACTTATTCCCATAGTCCAAGTTACAGTTAACCTGTAAAACCACAATAACATAATGACACAGAAATCATTTGCACTGAAAGTGATGGTATTGGGAATAGCCAAGAAAGATTGAACAAGATCTAAAACAAACGGCAAATAATCAAGTTCCATAACTCCAAGTCAGACAGGGATGAAGTCTCTGGAATTCCACTCCCAGCAAGGCATCTCTTGGACCAAGCTTTGAAATCCTCCCACATTTCTCCTGCAAATCAGTTCCAAAAGGCCAAAATCGAAAGTCAGATTTCTTAGAAGCACTGTCCCCACTTTTGGTACTATTTTCTGTTGCAGTTACCTTCTTGTTGCTAGGACAAAGTGCCCAACAAAAGCAGCAATGAGAGGAAAATGCTTATTTTGGCTTACATCTTGAGATGAAGCTCCATGATAGCAGGGGTAAGCCTGGCATGAGGAAAGATTGGACATCACCTCTGCCAGAGCAAGAGAAACACCAAAGCATGAGAGTGAGCCAAACACCCTAACCCCAATAGCACACCTCCTCCCGAAAGGCTCCAATTCCCAAATTACACCAGCTGGGGACCAAACATTGGGAGTGCACAAGCTTATGTGAACCATCACAGCTGTCTTCTGTCTGGTGTGCATTTTTGGGGGCTATGCTCCGAATATCACGTAATTCTTGTTACTAGAAATCATGTCAGGGACTTCTAGTCTATGCCACAGATCTGTGTGTCTGTGTCTGTGTAGTATATCTTGAAATCATCTTTTTGTTGAGAACATTATGGCTTTTTGTTCTGTCTGATACTTGACCTTTTTTTCTATTTCTATTATTTTCTATGCTTATTTCTATTTTTGTATACCTATTTTTTTCTATATCTGTGAAGAGTAGTGCCAGAATACTGATTTTTGTAGGATGCTATTTCCACAGTATTAATTCTCCCAATTCATAAGCATATGATATCTGGCTGCCTTCTCACTTCTTCAATTTCTTTCTTTAGAATTTTAATGTTTTCATTGTAGCTCTTTCAATTACTTTGTTAGGGATATTACAAGATATTGGTTTTATGGCTATTTTAAATGGGACTGCTTCCTCTAATTTCTTTCTCCATGTGTTTGTCATTGGTATATATAAAGGCTACTGATTTGTGTGTATCACTTTTGAATCCTGTCACTTTGCTGATAGTGTTAATCAGCTCTAGAATTTTTTTTTTCTTTTGGCATATGGCTTCGGGTCATTATATATAGAATCATGTCATCTTCAAATGAGATTCGTTTAACTTATTTCTTTCAAATTTGTATATCTTTTACTTTCCCTTGTCTTACTGCTTGAGCTATAACTTCAGTTACTATGTTAAATAGAAATGGGCAGAATAGACACCTCTGTTTTGTTCGACTCCTTCAAGGTGCTTCAAGGTGTTTTCCCCTAATTTAATATGACATGGCCTTGATTTCTTATGTATGATGTGATCTTTCCACCTCTAGTTTCTACATTGTTTTAACCATGAAGCAACCTTGGGTTTTGTCAAAGGCATCTTCTGATCATCTATTGATATGATCATGTAAAGTATGTTTATGTGATGTATGTATTGATTACCATATATTGAACTGTGCCCTGAGATGAAACTCAGATCAAGTTGGGTGATACTTGATGGGTTTGGGATTCTATTTGAGAATGCATCTAAGTTCATCAAGTATATTCTGCATTTTTCTTTTACATTGAATCTCTGTTTTTGGAATTTGTATAAAGCTGCCTTCATAGAGGAAGTCATAGTATATCTCCTTTTTTCAAATTTTGTTAAAAAAACTTGAGAAGAAGAGGTTTTCATTCTTCTATAAAGGTTTGGTAGAATTCAGCAGTGACTCCATCTGGGCCTGGACTTGTTTTTGACTTTAAGACTTTAAATTATTCCTTCAATCATGTTATAGTTCTCTATTCAGATAATTTGTTTCTTCTGGGTTAGTTTGGAAGGTCATATGAATCAAGAACTTTATCCATTTCTCCCAGATTTTCCAATATTGTGGAATATAAGGGTTTTGATTCATGCCCTCCTAATTCTCCCAATTTCATTCATATCTGTTGCAACATCTTTTTCATCTCTAATCTCGTTGATTTGAGTCTTACATGTTTTTTTAATCAATTTGGCTAGATTTTAATAAATTTTCTTTATTGTTTCAAAGGACCTTTTCTTTATTTCATTAATGACAAATTGTTTTCTTCATTTTTGAATTCAGTGATTTCTGCCCATATATTGATTATTTCTTTCCATCTGGCATTTTGATGTTGGGATTATTGTTTTTTTTTCCAAAGCATTCAGAAGGTATGTTGTTATTCATTTAAGATCTTTCTATTTTTTGTAATTATATGCATTAGAGCAATAAATTTCCCTCTTAGGACTGCCTTCATTGTATTGGAACCACCACAGCTTTTGTTCAAATACATTTTGGTATGTTGTGTTTTCATTGTCATTCAGTTCTAGAATTTCATTTTGATCTCTTCATTCATTGTTCAATAATGTGGTATTAAATCTTCAGACCCTGGTATGTTTTCTGTTTTCTTAGCTTTGATTCATTGTGGTAAGATATGATACAGGGTATTATGTCAATTTCCCTAATTTGTGGAGACTAGATTTATGTCCCAATACATGATCTAGTGTAGAGGTTATATGAGCTGCTGAGGATATGTATTCTGTAGAGTGTGAGTGCAGTGTTGTATAGATGTCTCTTATGTCCATATGCTCTATGGTGTTGGTTAGCTCTATTGTTTATTTATATTCTGTTAGGTGATATGTCTATTGATGATAGTGGGGCATTAACATAATCCACTCTTATTTATGTTGGGATTTAATTATGAGTTAATGTCTAGTAGATTTTGCTTTATAAAATTCGATGCACCTGTGTTTGGTGCATTTAGTTTATGATTATATTAACCTCTTGCTGATTTGTTCCCTTGATGAGTATAAAGTGACCTTCCTTGGCTCTTTGATTACTTTCATTTTAAAGTCTATTTTATTAGATATTAGTAGAGCCACACCTGCTTGTTTTCTAGTTCCATTTTTTTTCAGTTTTTTCACCCTAAGGAAGTAATTGTAAGATGGTTTTCTTGAAGATAGCAAATGGATAGATCCTGTTTTCTGATCCAGCATGTTAACTTGTGTCGTGATTGGGGAGTTCAGTCCATTGATACTTTGAGTTATATTTGAGAGGTCAGAATCAAGTTGAGAATTTTGTGGAGTTTGGTGGGTTTTTGTTATTTGTTTTTGTGTTTTTATCTTCAGTTTTTATGCATCTTCCAATTTTGGGCATTGCTTTTTCCTCTCTCTCTCCTCTAGCCTCTGGAATATGTTTGTTCTTCTTTGCAGTGTGAGATATTCTCTGTAGGATTGGCTTGGTGCCCATATATTCATAAAGCCAGCTTTTCTCTTGGAAAGTTTTTCTTTAACCTTCCATTATAAATGATAATTTTGCTGGGTTTTGTACTTTGGCTGGCTTGCTGTGGTCTTATAAAATGTGAAATACTCCATCCCAATTCCCTGCTTTTAGCATTTGCATTAAAATCAGATATAATTCTTATGGGTTTACCATTATAGGTGAAGAAATGTTTTTCTCTTCCAGCCTTTAGCACTCCATGTGTTTTCTGTGCTTTGTTTTTAAACGATGATGCAACATAGGAAGTTTTTCTCTGATCCTGGCTATTTTGTATTTTGTGTGCCTCCTGTACCCAGATGGGCTTCTCTTTTAGTAAAAGGCAGAAAATTTTCTGTAATCTTATTGAAGATAGTCTCTATGCTTTTTGTCAATAGTTCTTCCCTTCCTGTATACCCATTGTTTGCTTTTTTATTTAAATATGTCACACTTCCCCTCATGTTCTATTCATATGTAGTTTTGAAATTGTAGTTAGTTTTTGCCTCCTAATCTAACCCCTCTGCTTTGTCCACAGGCCCTCGTAGTCTGTTTTGTTGAGACTTTCCTGGGAGACTTTTAAATTAAATGAGATTTTATTTTTTTCATTGGGTTTTTATTTTTAATCTATTTATTGGATGCCATTTTTATTTCTTGATTTGACTGTCTTATTGTCTCTTGGAACTCATTCCTGCCTTCGATCATGTCCTTGTTGAGTTCATTCCATTGTCCATTGAGTTCTTTTTTATTTTGATGATTCTTTTCAACCTCTTTAGCCATTTATTTAGTTTTCTTCTCTTCCATTTTTTTCAGACATTTATTGAGTTCTTTTTGTTGTTTCTCTTCCGTCCCATTCTGTTGTTTATTCATGGCCTCACTGAATATGCTGAATACTCTGATCATAATTACATTTTGGAATTATTTCTGAGTTCCCTCTAAGTAGCTTTCATTCAAGTATTACACTACAGAACTTGGCATATTCTTGATGAAGACAGAGCTTGCCTTGGTTTCTAGTGTAACTTGTTTTGTTTGGGGTTTCACACTTTGATTGCTATGTTTTGTTTGGGGTTTACACACTTTGATTGAATCCCAGGGGCTAGTGTTATACCCATGGGTGTGTACATGGAGGCAGGCCACCTGGACCCTGGGAAGCCTACTCAGTGCCCAGGGCTGGGCAGCACAATCTGTTCTAGAGTCCCTGCTCAGGAAGTACAGGGAACTGGGCAATGTAATGAAGTTAGCGCCAAGTGGGCTTGATCCCCAATCCCAGGGAGTTGGGGCTGGGGTTGTATGTGAGGGTTGCGGTCAAGGGACTGCTTACCTGGACCCTGGGTGAGAATAAGGAGTACCATCAGCTTGAGAGTCCCTCAAGTAATGTCTTGTTATCATTTCTCACACTGTAAAGAGTCTTATTTACAGAATACGTAGTGACTTTTTTGCATTTTAATGCCATTTTGATTGGTACTTTTACTACTTAACTTGGACTTCAAGGGTAGGACTAAAATACCGTTTGGCACAAGTTTGGCACAGTGATGAGCTTTCTGGCTGAAATACAGAGAAACTTCATTCAGGTGTAAGTTATGATGTTGGCCATGACTTCAACGTGAATGAATTAACAGTTTATATTAAGTAAGGTGTCTTTAAAGAGAAACAGAAGCAAGATAATATACAGAGTGATTGAAGAAGATGGTTTTGACAAGAGGCTCACAGAAACCTATATCTGCATTTTCTTTAGAAAACAAATGGCTTGTTGTTTACTAATCCATTGAGGAAAGTGAGCCTACCACAGGGGGTAGAAGCAGAAAGGGAGGTATTGATCCACAGAAACAGAATTTCATATTTATATATGTGATCTCATATATATATTCATATTCTAATGAACTTTTGCATGCTGTAACTATAATGGTCTGTGTTCCTTGAAGTTTATAAAGCAGGACAAACTCAACTCCCCTCACCTCCCCCAACAATATTAGTGTAAGGTGTAATATATGATAATTTGTTTGATTTATAAACTATTCATGTTTCCAAATACTGCCTTATACCATAAATCTGTTCAGTAATTCTTGCCAATTGAAATCATTTTAAGAATTAAAAATAAACACCAAATGGTATAAAATTAATGTACAGGCAAAAAAATAAAGTCACCACAGATAAAAATTAATTCTCCTGGGAAGAGTGGACCAGGTTACTCTGGGAGTTTCGCCATCTCTGCAGTTTTCATTTTTTATAATTAGCACCCAATATAATCTGGTTTCTCTTCAGATCGTATAAATCTTTCGCCTTATAATTAGCACCTAAAGTATTTGACATCATTATGTTTTATTCAAACAAATACTGCTTCAGTTGGCTCTCCCTCCATCTGCCCCCCCACATTGCCCACTCCCTCACTGCACCCCAGACTCCCTCATTTCTGACTTCATCTCACCAGCTCCCTGTTGCCCCCAATCTCCTTGTACCTTAGCTCAGCCACCTTTCTAGCTTTTTAGGCTTAACCTGTGTTTGCCTCCCTTCGTACATATGCACATAAAAATTACAAGCTTCTGATCCACATGTGAGAGAGAACATGTGGTTTGAGGCATTCTGACTTTGGGTCAGTTATAGTTTTTTTTCAGCTATCTCCATTTTTCCTTTGCAGATACTTTGATGCAAAAAAAAAGCACAAAGCTGTTCCTTGGTTAAAAAAAAAACTCTCCAGTTTCTTTAGTAAGTTCATTCTTTTCAGCACATGGACTGTTATTTCAGATATGGGTCAACTACAAATGTAATAGTAAAGCTATGGAAGGTAATGCTATAATCAGGTTTGACATAGGGCCACTGCCTTGTTCTCTGCTGCTTGGGATATTTATTGCTCTTGGTCTGCTGGCATTTTTATGATGCTGTGGCTCAAGTTTTATAGCTGTTTCACAGAGCTAATTTCCCAAGCTGCATTTCACCAACCTACCCCAGACGCCCATCAAGTTAGTCCCCCGTGTCTGGGTGACTTGCTGCTCTGTTTTGCATCTCCCCACCCCCCAGAAAGTGTCTGAACATCCCGTTTTCCTCACAGCTCTGTGGAGATGGAGAAACATGCAACACAATGATTTTCAAAGCCGTTTCCCACATAATAGCTGGGGAATGGGAGCACTCCTCCACCCTCTAACACTCTGACAGCTCTGGTAGGCATAAAGAATACCCATAAAACCAACGGGATAAAGGTGAAGTGAGGCACCTGTCTCCACCATAATAAATTAACCAAGCCAACTTAACAGCCTCCCTATCCTGATAAAGGTCTTTGTTAAATCTCTCTATGATATGGCCCAGGTTGAGTTGAATGGGGCTTCATTCTCCCAGATACAATGAAGGACTGTGGTATTTGGCTCCCAAGCATCTTCGTAAATGATCACAACCCTAAAGCTCTAATTTTATTTTTTGGTCTTTATTGGTGTATATTTATCTTATAGTACAGCAGGTTTGTTATGTCATTTTCATACCAGTGTGATGTTTTTTACCGTATTTACCTCCCTGGGAGTCACACCTCCCCACGCATCCACCCACTGGCTCTCTTCTCCCTAAGAGTACCTTGTCCTCTCCTGCAACACAGTGAGTAGATTCCACACAGGAGGGAAAACATGCATGGTAGTCTTTCTGCAAAATGATACTGAGTTCCATCTACTTTTCTCCAAATGAAATAATTTACTGTTTTTTTATAGCCGAATAAAGCTCTGCTGTGTTTAGGTGCCACTTTTCCTTTATCTACTCATCTGTTAATGGGCACGTGGTCTGGTTCTGTTACCTGGTATCATGTACAGTGAGCATAAATGAGCAGGTGTCCCTGTGGACTCCTTTGTAAATATACTCAGGAGTGATACTGCTTGATTGCACAGTAGCTGTAATTTTACGTTTTGAGGTACCTTTATGTGGATTGGCATAGTGGCTACACACATTACACCAGTGTGTAAGGGCTCCTTTCCCTGCATCCACTCTGACATTCACTGTTTTCTGCTTTGCTCTTGGACTACAGCTCGATCACATTCCTGGTGTGGCTTCTTCCTTTGAGTGTCTCTCATCCAGTTCTCTTAGTCATGTATCTCTTCGAAACTGAGCATGTGAAACCCCAACTGAAAATATTCCAAATCTAAGGTTACCAGCCATCTGGTGTGCCTGGAACTAGGGTTTTCTTCAGACATGATAATTTTCAGTACTAAAACCAGGGTCAATTCATAAACTTGAAGATTCCATGTACCATTCCTTTCAGTGATTCTGATTAGGGTGTCCGCCTTTTCCCAGCATAAATAGGAGAATTGTAGGTAAAGGATATTGGCGAATACATTTTAACTTTATTTTAAACTTAGGCAGTCTTACTTCAGGCAAAATCCTAAAGAAGAAAGACCTTCTGATACACCTTAACCTACCCATCATTTTCTCTTCTCCCTTCCTTCCTTCAGGTTCTTGTGTTACCTGACTCCTCTCCACAATCACTTACTAAGTATTGCCTCCTACATGCCACATGGAACTTGCTGTCTCCATCTCTCACCCATCACCTGCCAGTCACCTGTTATTTACTAATCATGTATCTATCTTTCCTTTCTTTTCTACATGTCTGTCTTTTTTGTATACATTAAGAATATATTCTCATTTTACCTAGTAAATTTATATAGATGTGCCCTAACTTAAGATGGCATAGTATTTTTTATGAGCACAAGTTGGAAATATAAATCACAAGTGCCTGCCATCCACCTGACTTCCAGAGTGAGGGATCTCAGCAGCATAGAACATTCTAGAACACCACTGTTCCCCCTGTTGATGGGGAGTAGAAACACCTGCAACTGCCCAGGACAGTGAGAGAGGATGAGACCACTTATTGCTAGTTCAGAGAAAGACCGACGGGCAAAGCACCGTGTCCACAGAGTGAAGATTGCTTTCACACTACCGCAAACTAGTAAGTCTGGGCCAGATGAGCTGTATTTGTGTAGCCCTGTTCAGTCTGAAGGCACAAAGAATCTCATCAAATCTGACTCATCTCAAGAAACACACATTACTCTCAGTTAGTGCGTCCTGTAATCCGTCTCTTGCTCTTGCACTTGAGTCTGTTCCTGTGCAGACTGTATAAGGCATAGAGGGAGAAAAAAGGTCCAGCTCTTCCGTGTCCCATGCTGGTGTCCACTAAGGTGTAATCATGTCTGAGCTTCGTCTCTCCTTCACTTCTCTGAGCAGTTTACATTTCCAAATGATCCAAGCAGGAGACTCTTCTTGGAATCCACACAGGACAAATTGTTTCTATCCTCTTACTCCAAAATGGCATGAGGAACACTATGGAAACCAGACACAAAGAACCCAGGCTTCGTTGTGGCAGATATCCCAAGCCGTCTGGAGGACTCATCATTCTAGCATCACTTAAAAGCACGACGAGAGGTTGGGAAAGATGGGTACTTTCCTCCCACACACCCTCCATCCTCCTGGTATGGGCTCTTTGTTCCAGAGAAGCCAGAATTACACACGCTGATTCAACATAATTTTTGTTGTTTACATGAGAACTGTGATCTTAGAGTTTAAAAGATCTAGGTTCTTAGTACAATTCTTTTTTTTAATGATCACTGGCTTTCCAGAGTTTCAGCATTCTATTGTGAAAACCCAGGATGGACTCAGGTGGATCGACTGTGTTTTGGTCCCACCTTGGGGTAATGAGACAGATGTGCCCTAGCGTCCAGGCCTAGAAGAGACACCAGGAAGTATGGGGAGAATACGCCCCTGTCTAGCATTGATATTATTGTGACACGACACATTTGTGCCTGAATATAGAGCTCACACTTTTTGATGGCAAATGTTTTTTTTTTCTACTAGTCTTTCTCTGACTCCTCCCCAGTAAGCTGTTTTAGCATGGCTGACTTTCCTGTGGTCTGCTGATCCAGGAGATAGTATAGTATAAAGGATGATTAATCAGCCTAAGGAGACGAAATCACAGCCTCTCCCAGCAAATCAACCCGGCATAATTAAATAAGCTTCTTCCTTCCCTAGTGAATATAATATTAAAATATTTACTTCAAGCAAATACATTTAAATAAACTTTCTTCTAAAGATAAATTAATTCATTAAAACATATGTCAGGAACCAGATGTGTAGAATCTGCACGTTCTGCAGCTCTGTCATCCAAGACTGGGGCCGACGTGAGGTGGGGAATCAAACTGCCAGCAAGAGGCCCCGCTGCCCTGGTAGATGAGGGACAGACAGTCCAGTGTGTGAGTGAGGAAACACTGCAGTAACATGCATGTAAGATTGTCACAATGTCAGGACAGAATTTCTCAGAAATTTATAACATGGAAGAAAGAATTAAAACTTCTTGGCAGCTGGAGAGGTGGCTTTGTGCTTAAGGTGCTTGCCTGCACAGCATAACAACCCAGGATCAAGCTTCTTCGCTGGGGACTCAATGGCTCAATGGTTAAGTGCACTTACTGAAAAAACATGAGAACCTGAGACCACCAGGGTTCAAATCTCGATAACCCACATAAATAGCTGGGCATGGTCATGTGTACTTGTAACCCAAACCCTGCAGGGGAGCCTAGACGAGGGAAGCTGCAGGATCCATCAAAGACTCTGATTCATATAAGAGTGGGTAGAAGAAGGATGTAGTAGCATATCTAATGTCCTGTTCCAGCTGCCACAGATGTGCAAGGGGAGCTGCTGCAAGGACACATGCAGGAGCATATGACATACACACACACCCCGCCTTCCTGTCCCATCATGCCGTGTACACACACACACACACACACACACACACACACACCACCTTCACTACCACATTACACACAAACACACAAATTAAACAAAAAAAAAGTTTTCAGCTGGGCATGGTGGCTCACATCTATAACCTCAGCAATGGGGAAGCTGAGGTAGAACTGTTATGAATTTGAGCTTAGCCTGGGCTACATAATAAGTTTTAGATCTTTCTTGCCTAGAATGAGACCCTCACTCAAATGAACATCACTTCTCTCATCTTCAGATGTCAACACAAACGCAACCCTTATCTCAAAAAGAATAACAACACAGACTTAGTTTACCCCAATTCCATGTTCTGTTATGTTAACAATTTCATGAAGTTGCTATCATTATAGAATAAAGAAAAGCCACAATCTAAGGCACTTTTCAAATACAATGGTGGAAACATCAGGCAGATGTGTTATGACAAAGTGGGGAAATTTCTTCTGCTAGCTTCAGATACTATGATGACATTCTTATCCTTTGGGTTGGTGAAAACGTGTTAGTTCCTTTCAAAAAGGTTTCACCTGATAATTACAAGGTTGTTAGGTCAGACACAGCACTGAGCAATAAACGGTTAGTAAGGGTGTTAAGGTAGCCCCTAGAAATTTTAATCAGTTGTGTATAGTCTTTACAGGGGAGGCCCAAATTTGTATGTATGTATGTATGAATGCATGTATGTATGTATGCATGCATGTAGGCTCAGGGACTTCACACAGAGGCAGAAGAGAAGCTGTTGTTCAGTGGTCTCCCCGAGCTCTCCTATGTGTACCCGGGTGTCTTGCTTTGTCCAGCCGTGGCACCCTCTGCTACGTTACCATAAAGCTGTTTCATTTGGGAGAGACAAGTGTGGATCTGGAAGTCTGACTTGGCTGCTGGTCTAAGAAGGGGGTCATGGAGAAATGTCCTGGCCAATGGCCACTCACTGTCCCTTCTGTATCTGCTGTTTCCTTAACTGATGGCCCTGCATGGCAAGACTTGACTTAGAGTACCTTGACTCACATACATCTGGACCGGAGACACGAGCTAGACGTACCTCTGCTTTATGCAGAGCTATATATGGCCTGGGCCTATCTGGTCACCTTCCAATGTAAGGGCATTCGTTGTCCTGACCGATTCTGGATCTTTGTGCCCTCCTGAGAGCCTGCTCTGGGGGAGACTCCTCTCCTTCACTTTTAGTGCTGGGAGAGCTTGGCTATTCAGTTAGAAAGTCAAATTTCTTCAAGTCAGTTTTTTTCTTTATAAGTAGATATGTGATTCACTTGGAATTCATGAGAATATAGAAGGTGAGCTATCCTTTTTGCAAGGAATTGCAAAGCAGAGTAATAAAATTACAGCCATTATGGTCAAGATGGCTTCTCTGTGGATGAAATAACTGTGAGAAAAAAATGATCTAAGAAGAAAAAGAGGACAAAGATAGCTGTCTCGAGTCACTTCTGGAAGGAGCTCTACAACCACCATTGCAGAAAACGATACAACGCCCTTTCTGCTTAGGGAAGAGTTAGCTGGAGTAGAATTTCATCATTTATAAAGAACCTTTGTTCTGTTTCCCTGCCCTGCACGAACACTGGTGTTATGGCGTTCTATTTAATAATATGCATCCACTGGTCCCACACCATTTTGATTGTGGATGGGCCCAGGTCCTCCCTCGGGTATGACTGCCTCGGGCAACTTCAGGTTCTCAGCTGCTGGGATGTCTATCTAAGGTCTGATGATGTCGTTGAAAAGTCCCTGGGCCACACAAGCTGAAGAAGCTCTCACCCAGAGGGTGTGGGTGTGACTCACTGTTACACAGAACAGATTCCCACATCTTCAGAAGTGCCAAGTGGGAAAGCACATCCTCTGTAAGCTACACCACACATCATAGCAGAGCAATGATGCAAAATTCAAGTCAACTCCGTGGGAAGACGATGGCACAGCAGAAGGCTAAGAGACTGCTTCTCAACAGATCTGCCTGGACACGTGCTTGGAAGGAACTTTGTTTCTGCACTCTGAATGTTTTAACTTTTGCCAAGTGTGTAAGAGCAGAGTCAGCAAGGCCTGGGGTGAACTGACATTAACTAGTAGTGAGTGCTTGGAATGCTCTTTTATCCTGAAGCCTCTTATTCATTAGAGAGTGCATTTGTCAAGCGTCTATAAATGGTAGAACCAATAGCAGTGCATTTATTAGGTTGGCTTACATAGGAAGGTGGGTCGTCTTGGCCATCTGTGTGCTGGAGAGGCAAAGAACCCAGTACCCGCTCTGTTCAGGAATCTGAAATCCTCAGAACAGGGAGGATGGCCAGGATGCACACCTCCTCCGATACTGAAGGACTCAGAGCTCCCTGGAGGGTCACTGGTGTTGAGCCCACATTAAAAGGTTGAGGAAACTGGAACCTGATGCTTAAAGGTGATGCACAGGAGTAGATGCCCTGGATCAGGGAGAAATGGGGACCTGCATGTCTGCGTTCACTTCGTCTTTCCCCTGCGCCTATTAGAACCGGCCACTCACACTCAGAGTGGGTCTTCCCCCCCCCCTCACACATCAATTCTGTCTGGAAATATTCTGACAGCCATGGTATATCTCCTAGGTGGATCTAAATCAGGTCAGATTGACAATGATACCCGACATCCAGTTTCTTCATCCTCAAGGGTGTCAGGATGAGGAGTAACTGATTCAAGACCCCTAAGCTTTGTGGTTTGGCTTTATGAGTGGCTGTATTTAAACCAATTCACATGGTTACTAATATTCTGATTCACCTGTTTTGGTTAAAAAATAATATCTGGACCTGAACATTACCCAGGAAATTTTATTTTGCAATATATATTTTCCAAACTTCTTTAAACTATTTAGTTAAAATTAATAAGTGACAATTATTCCATTTACTTCTTCCAATTTCCCCACTCAGGATTGATTTCTTAAATTATTCCATTTTTATGAACAATATAAATAAAAAAAGTTTACACTTAAAATTTAGGTCACTTCAAGTTCTTCTGGCGTAACAAAAGTGCCAGTTGTCTAAAAAGTCCTTGTGGAAATTATACATAAGTCAAAATAATGTAAAAAGCTGTTGCATTTGAGATTAAGTCCACAGTAGTCATTTGAAAGCCATAGAAAATGAATTTATGGGTAGATGCCTCTGCATGTATATTTCTATGTATTACTTTTAGAAGACACAGTAGACACAGTCAAATGCAATTCTGAGAAATTCTTTAGGAAAGAGTGTTTGCTAAGCTAAATTTTAAGGAGAGTTCAAATTAAAAGAAACTACAATAATCTTTTGTAATATTGAGCTCAATGGAGTTATGGAGAAGAATGAGGGAGAGGAATCACCTTTAGACCCCAAAATTGGGTGATTATAGGATGTATGAGACACTTGGATTATGTATTTAGTATTTATGGAGGCCAGAAGGATAGGAGAATTTAAACTGCAATTCATAAAGAAAGTTTTAATGTGGGAGAATTTTAGCATGCAGAGTGGTCATTACATGAGTTATAGTGCTTTGACCTTTAAGGGTCAGCAGTTAGAATTTTAAGGGCCATAATTTGTAGACACAGCCGCCCAATTGTATCTACTTATTGAGTTTCTTATAAATGCAACTAAGATTTAAAAAAACCTTTCTCTTCACTACCCTTTTGTCATGGTTTGATCCAGGTTTCCCTACAAACAAATGAATGTGTTCTGATAGATCGATCCTTACCTGATGGCAGTTTGGGTTTTACAACCTCGATGAAGCTGTGTTGTTGGGGACGGGCTTATGGGGTTATAAGCCAGCTTCCCCTTGCTTGGCACACCTTCCTGCTGCTATTTCCAGTGCTGTGGCAGAGGTGATGTCCAGCCATCATCTTCCCTGCCAGGATGGCTCATGCCATCATCTTCCCTGCCAGGATGGAGTCTCCCCTCGAGTCCATAAGCCAAATAAACCCATTCCTCTATAAGCCACTTTTGCTTGGGTTCTTTCTGCGCAGCAACTGGAAAGCTGACCATAACACCCTTGAACACGGATTTTACCTCTCTTGATGTCATAAAATAACACAGAAATTCACATTGTATTGATCAGGAGTGAGGTCTTGGCATGGAAGAATTTTTCTAGTCCTCAGTTTATTGCCATGCACACCCAGGATTGATGACTCCATTAGAAAGAATCCACAAGAGCTTGAAGGCCTAACAGAAAATAATCATTCCTTGATCACTTTCAAGACAGAAGCCTATGTTTCAGTTTTTCCTCCTAAAAGAATATTTTTATTTCCCTGGGCAATACATACAAAGTTTTGATTTTTAAAAGTATGATTTCTTCAGAATGCATGCTAAATTTTTCTAGAAAGATGCAATAATTACTTTTCTGGTTGATCCGTCAAATATCTGACATTAGCACCGAAGGAAGGGCTTATTCTGGCTCACAGTTCCAGGGCAGGAAGGCATGGCGGCAGGAATGTGTGACAGTCACGTTGCATCAATAGTCAGGAAGCAGAGGAAGATGAATGTCCATGCTTAGCAGCTCACTTTCTCTTATTCACTCTAGAAATGATGTCACCCACTTTCAGGGCGGGTCTTCCCACCATTAAGGTAATCTAGAAATGCCCTCACAGGCATGAACAGGATTTTATTTTTATGATGACAAGATTAACTACGACAAAAGTTCTAGGTGAGTGGTTGAGAGGAATTTTGAAGGGAAACAATCTAATTTGGAAGACAATTGACAAGTTGTGGTTAAGGTAACCTGGAGAAGCTAAGTGCTGTAGGCACCTTCAGGGGAAGACATATGTTATGTTAACATAGCTTAAATGCATCCATTCTTTATCAGCTAAAACTTGATGACAGGAGCTGAGCACACTCAGAAATGATCTTATCTGCTGTTTTAACTTTTCAAATATATGGTCCATGAGCTGGAGCTAAGCATGTTAAGAAATGTGTTCATCCCCACACCACTTTCCTATATGAATAGGCTCCTCAAATAAAATCTCTGTAGTGCCTTTGCTCAAGAAGGGTCCTGTCATGCCCAAGCTCTCCATGCCTGCTACAAGCAATGAATTTCCACTCTTTGATATCCTATCTTTGCACTTAGCAAGCGATAAAACCTTTGTGTTTGGTTATATGACCAACTGTATGGATTAGTCAGGGCTGAGTTTCTTCTGGGCTGAAATTAAGAGAGTCTGAAGCAAGCTGACATGATCTGCTGACCATTTCCCAGACAAAGGACAGTGTCCTGAGGGCTGGAAATGCAACGAGGGACAGGCTAGGAAAGAATCAAGCCTCCAAATGAAGGAACAGTATCTCTGAGAGGTTCCTATGGGCATGGGCTGGAGACATTTTCTCATTTCGAGATAGAAAAAGCACTAGGGATCTAGAGATTTCCGTGACAGTGAGAGATTGTGTTTGTCAGATTTGATTTCAAATGAGATGGCTGGACTAGATGACACTGAGATGAGGGAATGTGGTTTGTGCCAACTCTAAGATGTGACATTCACTCTTCAGCCAAGTCCTACATTTGTTTAAATGAAGAAAAAGGAAAGTCAAGGTTCTACAAAGACTGCTTAGAGAATGAAATGGACAGAAATGTACCTAAATCATCCTAATCCATTCTTCTTGTATTATGTGATTTTAGGATAAGTCATTTAGATCCTCGTTTCCAAAAATGCCTGCTCCTGATTGATTAACATGTGAATTACTAAACAGCTTGCTTATCACACCAACAGCTTGCAGAGTGAGACTTCTCATTGCTTCACCTAATGTGAAACAATTCCATGAAGTCACAGGATCTTCTCAGGACTCTGGGGGACCTTGTCTGCTCATGCTGAGTTCTTAGGTCTTTGGGTCAAACTGGCATTAGCAGTGGCCTCTGAAAGTTGTCAACTGGCTCACCATAACAAAGCTCAGGATTGAGGCTTTCCTTAAGTCTGAATGGATCAAGTGCCCCTGGCTCAAGAGGAAAATACTATGGCCAGTCAATGTAGAGGCCAAACACAGCTCCTTTCCCTGTATCTGGCTCTTGTTAACTGCTGTGTGTGTGTGGGTGAATATGACATCACAATGACCAGCATGCCCAGCTAGGAGGAGGGGCTGTGGGCAGGGTATCCTCCTGGCCTCCAGAGAAATTCCTCCAGGGAACCCTCCAAAGGTGTCCATGCTCCATGCCCACAGAGGTGATGAAAGCAGGCAGAAAATTTCATTTATTAGCATCCTTTAAGCTCAAGGATTCCCATGTTTGTATATTGCATTCAGAGGGGGGAAAATGTTAATTTATAAGAAAAGCTTTCTATCAGGAACTTTGCCCAAGTCAGCTTCTGCTTCTAGGTAAACTCCAACCTAATCTGCCACACTGAGAGGACAGTTGGACTAGGTTCCTACATGCTGGGCTACAGGAGTGAGACACAGATGATGTCAGGCAGGAACCACAGATGGTAAGAACAGGTCAGATGTTGGTGGGTCTTGGAAAGAGAAAGTGGTTGACACAGTTGGAGAACCAGCCTTGATTATTAGAACTGAGTTCCTCTGAGACATAGCGAGACGTGAAGTCTCCAGGGGAAGCATCTGTAGCATGTCATTGGGTTGCCTCCTTTCCTAGTCCAGTAGGACCACCGAAAGTATGCATGATGGGCAGATTAAAAGCTCAAGCCAAAATGAGAAAAGAAAGCCTTCAGAGTCATAAACAGATATACTGTAACATAAATATTCATGTTAAGCCCAAAGTCCTCACTGCAGAGGACCCTCATTACAGAAGATCACCTCACTGCAGAGGACACCTCACTGCAAAAGACACCTCGCTACAGAAGATCACCTCACAGCCATCAGCCCAGGTTCAAGTCCTGTCAATATTCTGTGACAGTTAACTCCTTCAGGCAGGTTCCGTAGACCTCTTCCCCTTGAGTTGGAGGTGTTTCTAGCTAGAGCTCAAACCTGGATGCTAAGACTGATTGGTCAAGTATGGACCAGTCAGCTGTTTCAGAGAATTATTCTTATTCCTCCACATGGCCTTTTAGGAGGACTTACAGGCTAGACCTTTCCCCCACCCCAGGCTGGGATGAGTGAAGGCTCCATGTTTTTCCTATATGAACCGTTTTCCTCATGATGGGAGTCCTCTGTGATCTTTCCTTATTCTGCTTGTTTGACTAAACAGCATAGATGTGGTTAACCCCTCTCCCATGTGTTCTCTCCACACTGGTGGCTGGAGAACTCTGTAACTTCCATTCTCTTTTGAACAAAGTCTCTCACTCTACCTTATCCTCTGGTGATCTATAATTTAATTCTTTAATTTTATAGACAAGAATTCGGGTACTCCTTAAATTCTGAGGTGCATTAGAATTTGCTGGGTAGTATCTGAATTCTAATCCCCAGCTCCCTTGCTACAATCCCACCCTCATTTCCCTATTAAACTCCCCTGAGACCTTCTAGAGGAGGCCTCTCCCTCCCTCCCTCCAGGCGGCAACTTGTCCAACTCCATCAGCACATTTCCCTTTAAATCCTTGTCACTGGCAGTAGGAACACAGCTCAGCACTGTCAGCAGTACAGCCTGAGGAGTCCCCTCAGAGCTGCCTCAGTGGCCACTGCTTAGGTGAAGCTGGTTTTTTCCCTCTACTGATGTTCCCCGAGCCTTGAGGAAGAGTGATATGATGGGCCATTTAGGGCTCAGGTGACTGTTATTCTCGCCCTTGACCACGTGTGAGTCTCTGCAGTTACTGCCCTCCACTAAAGAAAGAAGTGTGTCTGACTAAGGCATCACTACACAGAGGCATAAACGAAAACATTTAGAAGGCAGTTTGATAGACATATCATGGTGAGCTTGAAAACCAACAGTAGTAGTTTCTTCATTAGGGCTATGACCTCCCAGCCACGGGCTTTGGACCAGGTGTACAGTACCAGAAATGAGTTCTCTTCTGTGGAGTAGGCTTCACATCTTACATCCTCATAACGGACTTGGCACTATTGCACCAGTGAGCTGGGTTGCTTGGCTTATGTCACAGAAAAGAACTCCAGGACAAGTCAGCATGAAATAAAGTCAGTGAGTTCATTGATTATTAGATGGGCCAGAAGCACCTGAGGAGAATTGGCTGTGGGTGTAAGGAAAGGAGCCCACCTAAGGATTTAGCAGCAGCTCTGGAAGTGACTTTGGGGCCTTCGTGGTTATGTTATTCAAAGATGGTCATCTAGAGCTGAGATTGAGGGAGAGAAAAAATGTCATGATCTACCCATGTCCTTATCAAAAGAAGTCTACATGAAAATGTTTTTCCAGGGTAAGTTTACATATAAAAAGAAGTGCAATTAGGACAAAAAGGATTAAAATTAAATTTTGTTATACCTAGGTCACACAAAGAGATGGAAGTGTACGTTTCTTGAGCATGGGTCACTAACCATCTTGACAGTCTAATTTGTGGTGTTTTTCAGGAAATGAGTATAAATTTTGGGTACAAGTTTAATGCAGAGCAGTCTCTAGACATCCATGGGAAAATTTATATCAGTCAAGAGATGTAAGCAGTCTAAGTACGTACATATAGGGAGTCTTTTCCATATTATTTAACCTTTTCCTGTCTTTCCATTCTGTGGTCCTGGTCTAAACAGGTAAGAGTGGGGGCCCCTTCTTTTCCCACAATACCTTAACCTCTTCCTATCTTCTGATGTTTCGTGCCCAATGAGTTGCCCACGGGAGATTAGGAACCATTTTCTTTGGATTCAAAGTTGTTTACATGCTTCTGATAACATGACAGATGCCAGGCAAGCAGACCCAGTGATCCTTCAGGCATGAGGAGGCGCAGGGAGTTCTCGGTGTCCCTCACACCTAGATGCACTCAGTGACCAGCATGGAAATGCCAAGTACAGGTGAAGCCGTGAGGGAAGTTGAAAGACGAGAAATAATTGTTATTGAGTTTCTCTGTATTTGTCTAGAATTTGAGGATAAATTTTTATTGTCAAAGAAGCTACAAAACTTAAGCTCTTTTTTTTTAGAATAACATGGCAGGAACATTTATAAAGGTGAATTTACTAGGAATTATGTAAGAATGCTGAGATCATTTTTCTCCTTGTAGACAGGCCCTGAGTTCTATTCTATTTATATGCAAATGTCAGATTCCTGAGCTTACTATTTTTTTTCACAATGCCAAAATCATATTTATTTCACAAAGTTTAGATGAGTGGAACCTTGGTTTGCTATCAAGTTGTTTAGAAGATCTTCTTCTGCATCCAAAGGCACTGTTCCCTCTACAGATGGCGTGCAGTCCTCATCTTCATTTTTACGCAGATATATAAATCACTGTGTTTTGCACAAGAATACAATGATTTACTGATTTTTAAAGGAAGTGCCAGCCTATTAGACATGCAGACATGTTCGCTTTGTCTTTAAATATCCACCACAGTTTATCTGTGCAAAGACTCCAGAGTCTTTCCTTGGTTCCTCTAAGCTTTCCAGGAATCCCTTTATCTGTGTCTTCTTTGTACCTGTGCTTCAACTCCTTTCTGGGAGAGCAGCTTATAATTAAGATATTGCTAATTGTATTTTCAATCAGTGGCTGCTGATGCGAAATTACAAAAACAATTTGGTCCCTGCAGGGAGGTGACTGACCAGAAAATAATTACTGTTTAGAGATGATGTGTTTTATGTTAACTTCCTTCCCACAGATCAGGACTTCTGTGGTTATGGCCTTCGAATGGGGCAAGGAATTAGTGGAGAGAAAATAGGGCGGTGTCACTGCTGTTTCTTGGTCACTGTCACACTTAGAGGCCTGGGAAGTCAGAGAGGACTCCAGGACTTGTGTTTAGGATCCAAATTTAACCCAGTTGGTAATCTGCACCTAGACACCCTTCAGAATCCTCGGGAGAGTGTCCTCAAGCCCTGCATCCTAAGAGAGACCATCTGACTTTTGGATGGATTACTTTTACCGCTGTTTGGCATTGCTCTTCTTGTCTTTTTTCCATCCTACAAGGTGGAAAATGAGAAGCAGATGTATTTGAAATGAAAGGACACCATTAAGACATGGGGCCCAGTGATTCATCGGTGACAACTTGTCCCAGGCATTAGTGATCGCTGTCATTTTCAATGATCACTGCATGAATTCAACCCTCACCTACAAAAGTGGGAGGGCTTCCCTGCTGAGCACTGCACACACCTGTGACCATTGCAGTGCCCGATTCTTCTGTGGTCCGTCATCTCCTCTGTGGACTTGCCCACTCCATTAGCTCCCCCCGCCCCCATGCTGCTGTACTTACACTGCTGTTCACGAAAGACAGCCAAAGTTGATTCTCAGTGTCAGAGCCCACTGGAAGCTGTGTCCAAGTAGAATTTGATGCGGCTGGCATGACGGCAGTGGACTGTGAGGTGCTCTGGAAGCTGTACCACACCCTGCTCCACAGGACCCTCTCCGGCCCAGAGGAATGTAGTCTGCTTGCATGGGCTGCCAGGAGGGGAGAGACAGCCCTGGGGATCAGAGGGAAAAGTGGGGAGAGTCTTTCTCATTGGCTCTTCTACCTGTGTTGCGTCTTGACCTGGTCACAAGGAGAGGGCTGGGGTTCCTGGAGATGCCACAGCCCTGGTTCTCAAGTTTAGAATTCATCGCCGAGATGCAGCTCTTATTTTGACATGTGGAATATGGACCGGGTTGGAGCTCTTTTTGTCTGCAAGTAAATTGTCATTTTAGCACCTGTTTTGTATTATTTATGTACGTACTGGCTTTCATATCACAAGAATACAGAATTGATCTGATGTGCCCAACAAGCTCTCCAGGCATGACTGACCTTCCTCATGACTCTGCATTTAGTCTATCTTTGCGGGGAAGTTATGTTTCCTGGCCCTTCATCTGGGGTCCTGTTGTCCTTCCCTGATGTGGTCACACACACTGTGTGCTCTCCCTCCTTACCCCACATTTATGTCATGCATCTGCATACCCCAACAGCACAGGGCAGGGTGGGGGAGGGCCTGCTAATTTGCAGAAGCTTCACTTTCTTTCTTTTTTCGACCTCTGTATCTATCTGTTTCTATTGGGAAGCCTGATTTATTCTTTTCCGGTGCTGATTAATGTAGATTCACTACCATTTATTTTAGCCTCCTGGGTCCAGACATGTTTCAGAATTTAAAAATTGTTTGGAGTTCTGGTACCACATTTATCTACTGTGCTTTATTTAACATACCCCATCAAGGTCTGGGGGAGGACGTCACAAGCACATTAATTTTGGGAGCAGGGGGACATATGGAAGCTTGCAGTCTGTGGCATAAATAACCACAACAGAATAGCCTCGTGTCAACTCAGGTTATGGTTTGCTGCCAAAAGCTATTTGGCATCTAACAAACAAAACAAAACCAGCAAAAAATCCTTTTCGTCCCCAGAGTTGTTCAGAGCTCAGAACGAGGATGGAGTGTGGACCTGAAGTTCACTGCCTTTATCCCACACTCATTTCAGCTACTGGTAACAGACACTTAAGTCCAGTGCTTTCTCACAAGCTGCAAGGGAGGTTCTCACAGCCGGGACCCTGCTGTGCAGGGGCAGAGCTCCCCAGGGAGTCACAGAATATGCTCACCCCAGAGGATCATGCTTCACACAGCAGGAATGTAGGGTTTACAGCTGCCTAAAGTCACTTTCCACAATGAGGGAAGCGTTTTATTACCTGTGTTTGCTAAGGTGACCACAACTAAGCAAGCAAAGACTAAAGAACGCAGGCATGCTGAGGGGCTGGGCAGGGTTAACACCTTTCCCTCTAAGATAAGGTGATTTGTTGAACTTCTTTTGAGAACTGTCCACTCAATTAATGACTCTACCTTCTGTTTGGAAGATTTTTTTTTGCAGTTATCTATGCATTCTATATATTTACCCTGGGCCCAAAGTAGAGTTGGCAGGTATTTTAATCCCATTTTATATGCTGCTGTCTTTTCTCTCTGTTGGTTGTTTCCTTTGCTGTGCAGACATTTTGTAATTTCATGGAACCCCACACCTGGGGCCATTTGAATTACATGAACTTAAATAGTCTCATAGGCTCTAAAAACTTGGACTGAGAGTATAAGAAAAACAAAACAAGGGTCAGTAGCAAAAAATACAACAAGTGTGAAAACATGAAGCTTTCGTTTCTTCTATAGTCCTGGAAGGAAGTGAGAATGGTTTCCTTGATAATTACAAGGCTGTGGAGCTGATCCTTAAGAGACTTTGAAGTAACTTGGACACCTTGAGTGAATACAGAGATTTATAAAGCAGTTGTCATTGAGTTGCCTATACTTTAGAGTCAATGAACTCACTGGTTCCTCTCTTAGGAAATGTATTTCATGTTCTTTAAAAAGAACATCAAAAGAAAAAGTTTTTAGGTTGTAAATCCTGACACAGTAACATATATCTCTTGATATCAGTGGGGAATTGACCCTGGGCAGCCCAACATCCACAGGGATTCAAATTCCTCATATGAAACAATATATAACATGTGTGTGTGGAGCATGCATGTCATGGTGTGCAATGTGTGTTGAGGCACCTTGTTTGAGGTAAGGTCCCTCATTCACTGGCTTCCATAGGCACACATATGAGCACATGCATGCACCCACACTCAAACACAGATAGACACATACACATGAGCTCCACATGCATAACGAGATAAAGTTGTTGTGTTCTTTTATTAACATTGTTTTCAAAGTGTAAACCAATACAAATGCAAGTCACAGTTTCAGTTCGAAGGAGGAAAGTGACTCTGAGAACTGAAGGGATTGTAGCACATTGCTGAGAAGCTGTGCACAATTCCTCCAAGCTCCAGTCACTGTTTAAAATACAAATGGTCGATCTAAGCTATAGCAATCACTCATGTCTGATTGATCGTGTGTCTTTGAAGGTGAAAAAGTACAAATAGGCTGACAGGCAAGAAACCCAGCGAGGAGCTATTGATTGGACTGAAGCATCCTGCAGCCGTGGCATGGTCGGGCATCAGGACCCAGCCTCCACTGCAAGCCTGCTCTGCTGTTTCTTCCCGCTTTTCTACTCCTACCAGGAGCATTTGACAAACACAAGCAGTAACCTCTCCAAGAATGTTTGCAAAAGATCTCCTAGGTGGAAGGTTTCAGAGCAGGAGGTATGACCAGCAGGTATCATCAATGAACTTCCAAAGTGGGCATTCCAAGACATCTTCCATGGTTGCCAAAACATCTTTCTGAAGGAAAGTAGAAATGAAAAGCACGGACCAGATTTCATGACACTTTGATCTTTCTAGTGTAAAGTTTGTTTTCCTTATTCCATATACAGGACAATGAAGCTCAAAGCAGTTATGGTCTTGCTCAGGCCATAGGAAATGAACAGAGTTGTATGTCACCAATGTTTAACTCTAAACCCTGTGTTAGTGGGTAGAAAACTAGTTTTATCTCATGTAAATGTTCTCACAGACTGAGTGAGGATCACTTCCCAGAGATCCTGTTCAGATGGTTCCTGAGGGGCACCTGTCCTTGAAGACAAGATCTCAATGACTGATTAGTAGTAGTATCTGCCATGGGTGGAAACAAAAAACAGTATTTACTATGTACAATTTGGAGCCCAAATGAGTCAAACCCACCCCGTGGTGATCCAGACACATTAAATAAGTCAGTTTACTTATTGATAGCAGATGCCTGCTGGAATTGATAGCAGCATTTACCTTTCCCTGGAAACAGAACCTTGGGCATCCTTCAGGAAGAGGAAGGGAATCTCACCTGCCATGGTGGGGCTTTCTCCAGGGATGGGCTTGCTACATCAAGGGGCAAGGAGATGGGACTCTGGGGTCTTTTAGGAAGAACGGCCCACCCCTCCTTGCTTACAGAGAAGCACAGTGCTGTCTGCTACTTTGTCACCCTGTACAAACCATAACAAAGCTAATGGTGGGACCATCAAGAGAGAGACAAGAACAAGGTGTCACTGTGGGTTTTGCTTTGTCTGGTGCCAGTTGTTGCACAGGTGTGTGTGTGTGTGTGTGTGTGTGTGTGTGTGTGTGTGTAGGGGAGATACCCAAGTAGAATGGGGGTGATGTGTGTCCCAGGGTGAGGAATGATGATGTTCTGTTCTATCTCTTTGAGAATCCTTTTCTGCAGAGGGTCCTCATGTCCTTAGGAAAGAACCTGAGGTGAGAAAGCTAAAAAGCTTTTTTTTTTAAAAAAGATATACATGTCAAAGATCAGAGGAACTTCTACAATGCCAGCATGGCCATCTTTTCTAATGCCCAAGTACAGGGAGGAGAGGTGCCTCCGGGTTTCTTGTTTCTGCGTTCTGGAAGATCCAAGAGGTTAGGGTCTCCAGGCTGGGAGCCTCTGGCTACCCCACACCTGGTAACAGGAGCCTTCCTGTTCTCACAGCTATGATAACATAATGAGGAAAAGAATATTTAGGAACTATCCCGTTCAGGGCCATAGACCCTGTTGATGGGAGAGGGTGACTCAACGTCAGTCTATTCTAGGGACTGTTTGTCAGGGAGCTGCCGAGGAATTTTCCAAGATGAAGAAAGTTCAAGTGGCTTGATGGCTTCTGGGAGCCACCAGCTCCCTGTCCCCAGGAAGGTAGAACAGAGGTTTGTCTTCACATTTCTCCATGTATCATGCGGGTAGAGACTCTCAGCTGTGTCCTCACACTCCTTCCCACCCCTGCCTGTGTGTCCATGTGAACTGAAGCCCTCAGCTACCAGCAATGACATTTGGCAACACCTTTTGAATGACTGAAGTCCAATCTCACCTGATGGGCTCTAAATAACATCACGGACAAGCTTGGGGTGCTCCATGGGGTGTCCAGTTTACAAGTTATGGTGAAGCCAGGAAGAATTTAATTGCTTGGGCTTTTTCTGTGTTAAATGGTAATGGGAGATGAGCCTTCTACAGCCACATAAGATGTTGAAACAGATTGGCTCTTCCATTCATATCAGCTCCTGTAAGGACACAACAGGCAATTATCATTCCACAGCTGAGCTCTGGGAGCTGAGAATCTACACCCAGGAGCCCTGCAGGACTTATCAAGCTGTGGTCTGAACACCAAGTCCAACCCTGCATCCAGTTTAGTGTGACCTAGGAATTAAGAATGTTATTTACATTTTCAACAGATCATATTAAATCCATATGATTTGATGGCATTTGAAAATGATATGATCTTGAAATTCCAGTGTCCATAAATAAAGTTTTATTGGAGCAAAGCCATGCCCCTTTGTCTGCATGCTCTGTTTGCTCTGTAACGACATTGAGCTGGTGCAGGTAAGGTGTGCATTGGTTGTTATATGAGTCCTTAAAGAATTAAGGAGACAACTT
>PVHP010005861.1:0-62908 GCA_004024765.1 Zapus hudsonius
TGTTTTCCCCACACTGGTGGGAGGAAAACTTTATGACTTCCCACATCCAATTTCCCCATCCAACTCCCCTTTTCCTGATCTACTAAATTAGAATAAATATATAATTAAAATTTAATTCTGTCCCTGTGTACAATTCTTTGGCATTAGAGGACACGAACTCGGAGTAGGAGGAGGGGGAAGGGAGGATTCCAAAACTCTCGCTCTCTCTCCCCGCGTTGCTTATTATTAATTAGCAGCAACCCGTATCAAAATGAAGATCAGGAAAACAACAGCAAATACATTCTGACAATCAGAAAGTCAGCCTATTGATGTGGGTTAATTTTCAATTGGTTTATGATAAATATGAATTAAACTTTCATTGAAGAATTGTTGGTATTGCTAACTGGGACACAAAGGGTTAAGGGTGTTTGAGAACGGGTCAGAAACCCGGCAAACCTGGTAGGCATTTCCCCATCTCCATCCTTGGAAAAACACCTCCCAAACCAAGCCACATGAACCCAGGTTTGTACCCCAGCTGTGCCTGGAAGGTGGCAGTTCCTCTACCCTCACCATCTGATAGTGCCCAAGGTCACGACTACATGCAAAGAAGGTATTCACAGGTCACTGATTACTGCCAGTCTCCGTTGCCCATTTCTCTCCTCCCTCCTCCTCTACCTCTATTTAACCAACGGGGCTCCTACAATAAACAGGAATATATTTCCACACCTTTCCCCTGGGTCACTGCCATTATTCTCTCTGAAGAGATGAGCTGAACACACAGGAAGCCATGCTTCCAAGCGCTGTAACACTTCCACGGGTTTTCAGGCCCATGGGCATGCCTCCACAGCTGCCCAGGTCCCCTGCGGCTATGCGAGGCTATGTGAGGCACCAAAGCCACCAGAGCAAAGCCACTCGGAGCATACCTGCTCCCTCCCTCCCCGCTGCTGCAGTCAGCAGAATGCAGTAGCCACTTCCAGAGCTATAACATGGAGCGGGCCTATGTCCCGCCAGCCGGCCAGGCAAGCTCCTGGCCCGCAGCAGCCAGCCAGGACCCGAAGAAGCAGCACACCTGGCCACGAAGAGACGCGCAGCTCGGCTCAGCCCACACCCACCTCCCTGGTGCGCTCGGGCTCCAGCCCAGCCCTGCCTGCATAGCCCGAAAAGCCCCAGGCAGACTTCAGGACCAGCCCCATTCTTCTTTTATTAAAACAACAAAGAATATTATTCTGGAAGACAGAAACACATCTGAAAACAAGCAGGAGAAGTGAAGGGTCCCAGACCTGGCTTGCCTAGGGCTTCCCCTTGGAAAAAGAAATAAAATAGCTCCAAGCATTCACTGCTTTCTAGGCTGTGTGTCCATGCAAAGGCCCCTGGCTTTTTGTGTTTTCTCTGCTTCTCCATCAACAGTTTCAGCTTTGTCCCAACCCCAATTCCTTTATCGTCTCTTCACTGACCCATTAGTACACACAACTTCACTAACTCACTGTGGAGGGAAGATGCCCACTCCTGAGATAGAAGGGCTTGATTGGAAAGACACACAAGGGTTCTGCCTGATAGCTGTGGTTCTTTAGCACAATGTGATCTTTTCAGTACCAGGGTCCTCATCCAAAATTCAAAATTCATACTGTACTGTGCTGGCATTGTTGTACTAAATGAGGGTATTAGCTGGTGGCATATGGTTTTCACTTGTTAAATTCAAGGGCTCATTCTTGATCCTTAAGGAACTTCTTGGATATGTGCACAATGTCAGGCCTGGGCTAGCTGAAGGAGACGAGAGGAGGAATTCAGACAAGAAACGAGACTGTTAGCACATCAGGTGGTTGGTAGTGACTTTACCCTGTCAGACTGGCATCTGGCTGACAACAGGGAAAGAAACAGGAGAAATCTGAAGGAAGATGACACTGGCATCTGTCACTCAAGGTTCTTGGACTTTATGATACAAAACATTTATTTGGTTTCAAGTTTAATTTCCCTTCAAATCCCATTCTCTAGTCTCATGAGGGAAAATGTGTGCACTGCTGTGTGGTGTACAGTTTAGGGGAAGCCATGCTCCCATTAGGTTTTCGACAATAGAGCAAACAGGTCACCGTGCTTAAAAATGTTCAAAGCTTGGAGTTTCTGGTGGTTTGACTATAAAATGTCCCCCATAGCCTGCCTCATGTGTTTGGATGTTTAATCCCTAGCTGGTGGCTAGGGAAGGTGATGAAGGTTGAGGAGCCTTTGGGATGTGGAGCCTTGCTGGAGGAGGTGTGTCACTGGAGTGGGCCTCTTGAGATTTTATAGTCCAAGCCTGCTTGCTACAGTCAACTCACTCGCTCTACTTCCTTCATGCTGGTATGGAGACGTGAGCCGGGCTGTCTGCTCCTGCCACACTTTCTCCACCATGATGGAACTTCCACTTGAAACTGTGTGTCAGAAATAAACTCTTTTCTTCCATAACAGTTTCTCTTCAGGAGTTTGGTCCCAGCAACAAGAAAGTAACTGCTATACAGTTGATATAAAAAATTAAAATAGCTGTTCTGGAGAGTTAGCTCAGTGGTAAAGGTGTTTGCTTGCAAATCCTGTTCACCTAGGTTTGATTCCCCAGTACCCACAGAAAGCCAGATGTACAAAGTGGCTCATGAGTTTGTTTAGTGACGGAGGGCCTGTCACTCTCTTTCTTTGTCTGTCTCAAATAAATAAGTAAAAATAATTTTTATAAATTAAAGTAGATAAGAAATTTCCTCCAGAAAGAGAAAAAACTTATGAAAGTATATTTAATATATAATCACAGAAAGTTAAGACCTACTTCTACTACCTATCATTTTTCTTCTTGAATTCTGCTCACTTTTTTTGGGGGGGGGAAACACAATAAAAACTATACCTTCAAGTATCACTTTCCTAGATTAATTCATTTAATGAGCCTGGTTTACTAATTGAGTGATCCATGTCTGTCAGCTTTGTTCTTCCTTCCTTCCCTTGCTACTTTCTTTCCATTTTCTTTCTCACATAGAAAGAATTAGGTTTCTGGGCTGGAGAGATGGCTCAGCGGTTAAGGCACTTGCCTCCAGTGCTTAAGACCCCCGGTTCAATTCCCTAGTACCCACATAAACAAGACCCACAAGGTGGTGGCCCTGGTACTCTCTCTCTCTCTCTGCTTGAAAAATGAATAAAATATTTAAAAAAAGAATTAGGTTTCTTTGTGGTGTTTTTCAAACACAATTTGTGATTTCTCATCCATCCCCCCCTCTTGTCTTCCCCACTGTGTGCTCACCCTGCTGCAGCCTCCTGTCCATTTTCAGGCCAAGTTTATTTGAGAGAAAGAGAGGGAGCATCTGGCTTTACATGGGCACTGGGGAATTGAACCCAGGCCATCAGGCTTTGCAAGTGAGTGCCTTAACCACTGAGCCACCCCAACAGCCCTCATGTCAAGTATTCTGGGCACAATGCTTTGGTGTGAATACGATGTTGTGAGGAGCTAGTTTATACAGCTTTTTTAGTAGGCAGTTTAGAGATGGCTCACTTACATCACAACTTTGCCAGCCTATCATCTCGACTCATCCCTCCTATCTCAGCCTCCCCCCCCCTCTTCCTGCCCTGTACCTGTTTCAGCTCACCTAGTCAAATCCCTCTTGAGCATGCAGCTTGCCCAGGTATGGGCGGGTCTTTCCCCTCTAAGCCCAGGCTGATTGGCTGAGACCTCTGGTACAGGTGAGTGCTGACTTCCAGAGCCTGAACGCAACCTGAATTCACACAGGAGCTCTGAGTTTCTTCCCGCTGACTCTTGGGTGACACTCCATGCTTGACTGGGTCTCTACTCTGGCAAGAGTATTCTCTCCCCACCCTAGCATGCCATAGGGCTGCTGGGGGGGGGGAGAAAATTTTCTTTATTACTGGTTTTATTTTTAAATCTCTTTTTATATTTTTTTGTGATGGTTCCTGTAATGTTTGAATGGAGTGTGGTGCTTTAAAAATCATCCTCTAGTCTGAATTATCAATTCTTTGGTTAATGACTGACATGAACTCAGGACTTGGTTGTCCCTTTCTAATTTGCTCCCCAGGACTCACCTGTTGGGGACCTGGTCCCCGGGATAACACTACTGAGAGTTGTCAGGTCCAACGGGAGGCAAGGAGGAACTGGTGCAAGCCTTGTACTCCCAGCTCTCGTGTTCACCTTCAAATCCTGTTTTCTGCTGAGTCAAAGCTAATCTGGACACTTAGCAGCAGCTAAGCAGATGCGCTGGCTCAATGTGAACTTCCCAGCTGCAGCAGAATCACCTGACCAGTAGCAGCTTATGGGAGGAAAAGGTTTCTTTCAAGCTTGCAGGTTTAAAGGGAAGCTTCATCATTAAGCAGCGTACAAGTTGACACACGGGCAGTGCAGAATAGCAAACACAAAATAGTTCTCAACACCCAGTAGGTCTGGAGCCAGGGTTTCGCCTGCTGAGGATTAAGCAGGAAGCTTAAATACAAACACTTAAGGTTCTGGGAGATATTTACATTCGAACCACCACACTGACCTTTAGAATTGTAAACCAATGCAAACCTCTTTTCTATGAAAGTGACCTAGTTTTGGGTATACAGCCACAGAAAATGAACTTAGGCTAATAGTGAAAACCCATGATTAATTCAAATCAGAGGCAATTGCTAGTTGTCTATTTTAGTACATTTCCTGCCAATGAAGAAACTTGACTGGCAGAATTATTGCATAGTAATCCTACTGATTTTAAGGTCTATTAAACTGACATCACTTTTAAAAATCCATTCGAGCTACTGAGTGCACTTTTAATAGATATTACTAGTAAGTAGTAAAATACAAATTTATGGGCTGGAGAGATGGCTCAGAAGTTAAAGGCGCTTGCTTGCAAAGCCTGATGGCCTGGGTTCAATTCCCCAGTACTCATGTAAAGCCCGATACACAAAGTGTGGATGCATCTGGAGTTCATTTGCAATGACAAGAGGCCCTGGTACACCTTTCCCTCTTTGCAAGTAAATGCATAAAAATGTTTTTAAGAATACAAATTCATTTTTTATTTTGTGATAGAAATAGGAAACTACTTACGACTTTGTTTGTAAATGAGACATCCCTCACTGGCACTCAAGCTTACCAATTTCATCTTACAGGTGCTCAGCACACATTCTGCACCTTGCAAATGGTCACAAGTCCTGTAAGATCATGCAGGCTTCTTACCTCCCCTGAGCTGGGCCGCTGGAGACCTTGGTTCAGATATGGGATAAATTCACTTTTGAGCAGAACACAACTCTTTTTTAAAAAAAGATTTTAATTATTTGCAAGCAGAGAAAGACACACAGAGACAGAGAGAGAATGGGCACCAGGGCCTCTAGCCACTGCAAAGGAACTCCAGACGCATGCATCACTTTGTGCATCTGGCTTATGTGGGCACTGAGAAATCGAACCCAGGTCATTAGGCTTTGTAAGCCTGCGCCTTAACCATTGAGCCATCTCTCCAGCCCAGAACACAACTCTTTCAAGATGGCTTTCCTCATATATAAAATAAAAATAATATGTCACAATCAAGTTTTTGTCTGGCACATAGTACTCCAGAGTCTAGGTTGACATAATCAGGTTAATTAGGAAATTTTGAGTTGAGATTAGATCGTGACTTTCAACTTCTTTTTCTTTTGTGACTCTAAAAGCATTAGAAATTAGGATCATTTACAGACGCTCAGAAAAGTTGAATGACTTACTCAGGACCAAACCAGAACTGATGCTGATCCCAAGCTCCAAGCTATAACTGTTTACCCTAAACTCCACCCTCTTCTTCATTAATCACGCCTATCCCTGCGGACTTACTCCACAGGCCTAGCTAACTTGGAATTCACTATACAGACCAGGATGGCCTTGAACTTGCAACAGTACCTCTGCCTCTTAAGAGCTGGGATGAAAGATGAGCACCACCATACCCAACTCTTGGTTCTGGGAGAACCAAGATGGAGAACAAAATAAATTTTCTAGAGTTAATAATGTTTCTTTTGGATAACTTCAGTTTTAGATGCCGTTCAACACCAAAACAGAATTACTGAATTAGTTTGTCTTGTCACTGTGACAGAATATCTGACAAAAACAACTTAAGGTGAAAGGATTTATTTTTGCACACTGCTCATCACAGTGGGGAAGGCACGGTGGTAGGAGGGCCTCCTGATCAGGCAGTGAAGTGTGAGGTGGTCAAAAGCTCAGGCTTGAAGTGGAGCCACATGTAATCCTCAAAGCTTGCCATTCCACCCTCTCTCTGGTGACCTATTTCCTCCCATTGTACCCCCCAATATAGTACCACCATCTGAAGCCAAGTGTTAAAACACAGACCGGAGACATTTCACTCAAACCCTACTTTCTTGTAGGTGTTGGAATGCTTCAAATTGCCCTCCTAGAGTTTCCTTTCTGCTGTGACAAGAAAAACAGTGAGTATATGGGTTACTGCTATCAAGTGCTGTATGGCAAAGGGAAGCAGACACAGGGCCTCTCTTGGAAGACAAGAAGATCTCAGCAGATCTAAGGGAAGTGAGAGCACCCAAGGCAGATGCTGACAGAATGGTGAACATAAAAGCTGCAACGAGATGCACTTGGTGAGCTAAAGGGTTAGCTAGCAAAGAGTGGTAGATTCCCCAAGAGGCCAGGGTGTCCAGGTGTTTGGGGGGTGGGGGGGATGTGACCTTAGAGTTAAAGGCTCATGCAGGTTACTGAGTTGAGAAGACCATGGGATGTAGGAGGAAGCCAGTGAGGGGTTACGGGAGGGACTAGCTTCCAGTTAGCTACATGACCACAAGAGGAAACCATGACACCCTTCAGAGTGTGCTATTGCTAAGCTACTGTTTAGTAGGTACGGTGCACCCAACACCGTTTCCACTTTTTGGCTGACGACGGGATTGTTGGGATGGAATGCTGTCTTAGGGCAAGATGCGTCTGGGCACGTTTTTCTAAACCCTTTACTGAACCAAGCTATAGTCACCTGTGTCCCACACCATACCCATGTGCGGCTCAGTGTCTCAAGGATTGTCCTGTGTGTTGCTAGTCTAGGAAAAGATCCAAATTAGAAGTTCTAAACACGGTTCTTACTGGATGCTGAGGCTACTGCCTGATCTGGACCATGGAAGAGCAGCACCCATTCTGGACAAGGCTGTCCTCCTCCTGAGAGCAGAGAAGCTAGGCTGGCAGTAGACACACTCAGTGCAGTCAGATAGGACAGGCAGGCAGGTCTGGAAGTCGGGTCATCAGCAGCCAAACAAAGTCATTCAGAGAATAAGTGTAGAGAGATGTAGGATGTTATCAAAATAAAAAGGGACCCTTGCTCTCAGGGAGCTTCCATTCTACAGGAAACAGCCTAGCACCAGTCAGGTGATAGATACTATATAGAAAAATAAAGCCTGGGTTCGGAGGGAGAATGCCAGGGGATTTCCATATGTGGGGGTGCTCTGTCACAGAGCAAAGGAGGTTTCAGCTCAGGGAGAAAGTGGGCTAGGTCTATAAATATGGACGTTACCAGAACATTTAACACGAGATTAAACACGGCTACTCAGGGAACAGTGCGAGCTCCCAAGATGACTCAGTGGTTAAGGCACATGCCTTCAAGCCAGACATGCAGGATGGCGCATGCATCTGGAGTTTGTTTGCAGCAGCTGGAGGCCTTGGTGTGCCCTTTCTGTCTTTCTTCTCCTTTTCTCTGCTTGCAAATAAATAAATGACAATTTTTTTTTTAATGTAGACCTGAACCCTTGGGCACTGTGGCATTCAGTATGAAACTTATCATAATTGGTTTTGCTTCTAGAAATCTCAACAGGAAAAGATGATGAGCTGTCTGTCAACATCACATGAATGCGGCTGATCGTTGGCTCCATCTTCCTACCACTCCAGAGATGTTTTACTAACAGATGGATGCATCAGAATCAGCTGGCTTGGCTCAGTAAAGTTAGGGCAGAACATGGAACTCTCTGAGGTGATCTGACTCTCATATCCACTGTGCAAAGGCAGGGAGAGAGCCAGAAAAGAATTCAAAGTGGGAGGGACAGAAGAAGGCACGTGAGGGTTAGTACTGACAGAAGCTAAACCACAAAGAACTTGAACTTGATCGTGTGCTCAAAGGGAACACCTCAGGGCTAAGTGGGCGAGTGCCATCATATTGATTTATCAGCGTGTACATGGACTGGGGTGAAAAGACATCAAATGGGACCCTAAATTCAGCTCTGAAAAATCACCCTTGCTGCTATGGTCAGGCCTTATCAGTACTGAAATTCCTCCATTTTAAAATGATCGTATAGGAACAAGCTGAGATTTGAGTAAAGACATGTCAGTTTAAAAAGATCTGTATCTTGTCCGACAGGAGGAAAAAGATTATTCAGGATAAAGTTGTCAAGCCCTCCCCAGTCAAATGCAGACGAGGTTAAGCATTATTCTAAGAACTAACGGGTCATTATCCTTTTTCAATTAGATAAGTGTCTGTATTTCGCATCTTATAGTCCAGTACCCAATGTAACAGAAAAAGGAATCCACATCTAAGTATTACCTCATTATAGAGTCACGACACAAAGATATTTTTAATGAAAACAATGAAAGCAATTTACTCAAAGTCCATTTGTTAAGACAGATTTCAAAATCAAAACCAAAAGCCCTTTGTATAGAAAAAAATATAGCTGACTCCATATTTTGATTTATGAAAAATAAATTTATTACATAACAGCTTGTTTTTAACAATGTTCAATTATTTTTTATTCCGAATACTTGTGTCATTCATGTAAAATAGTTTGATACAGTACATTGTATGTTATAGGGTTTTCTCCCTCAAAAATTCTAAGGCTCTCCTACTCCTTCTCCTTTGTCGAAGTAAGGGCACCCTAAGTAACGTGCGAACAAGTTTTTAAAAAGAAAGTTAATTGAACAAAATTTTAATAGCACTACACTAACCAGCTTAAAATCAGGACCAAAAACCTCTGAATGGGATGCCGCACCTTTGTTCATGCTTTCTCCCTTGAAGCATGCTCACGAATCAGCAACAGGGAAAGGAAACGCCGCCTATGACAATCAATCTAGCTTGTTTGCTGAAAACCAAACAGGTTTGTAACAATGACAGCGTAGTTAATTACTCTCAAATAGCAGCTTTAATACCAGTCAAGTCATAGATTGAAAACAAAAAACAAACTTACAAGTTGGAAATTAATCTTTGGGAGTTTTGAAACCTTGCAGTAAAAACTATATATATATGTATATATATATATTTTTTTGTGTGTGTAATTAAAAAAAATCCAAGCAATATTCTTGGTCAAAAAACACTGATTAATGTAGAAAATTAATCAAGCCACTGATAAGACACTAAAAAGGAAGATGTACCAAAATAATCTTTGAGTTTTAGTTACTTTGTTAACATAAATTGTATGTTTCAAGTACCAGTTCAACTTTGTGTCTGTCTGTACTATTGGTCAGATGATGATGTCACGCTGAACGAAGTCACCACATCTAAGGACAAGTGCTGCTCGCCCCTAGCACATTTCACAGCTTCGACTGACTGCTACAGACTGTCACGGAAAAGGATGCCTTGGTCAAGGTCAAGTAAACTATGGAAGTAGCAAATCCACAACACACACTGTGCTAGCACTTTCTTTTCAAGTCTAACTCCAAAATTAGGGACCACTTGGAAGCCACTCCCCAGTCTGTGACAGCTGCTGGACACTCTGAAGACTTGGTTGTGCAGCCATTCTTGGGGCCCACACCAGGTTCCCGCAGCACGCCGCAGTCAGCCCTGCGACGTGAGCGACAGTGCACAGACAAGGTTCCACACAGCTCAGTACCGATGAGTCTGATGGGAGTACTGTGGAGGCTGCTGGGAGGTAGCTGAGTATCCCATGCTGCTCTGGGGCTGTGATGTGCTTGGCCCAGGGTTGGGGTAGGCAGCATGTGGGTTGGAGCGCTGGAAAGAAGAGGAGGGAATGTGACTCGGGAGCTTCTGGAACCGCAAGACCACAAGCCAGCAAAGCTCCTGTGCACTGAAGTGTTGCTCTAAGCAAGCAAAGGTGTGAACGGTTCTGGAAGGTACTACCTTTAAAGTAATAAAAAAACAACGAAATACTTTGACGACTTACACGGACCCCCCCCCCCCCGCCCCAGCTTTCTTCAGGAAAAGCAGAAGCAGTGCATAAAAACCACTAAGCCGAGTCTCCCTGCCACACCATGCAAGCACATCCACGTCTCTATAACAGTATGCTCCTCTGCGCCCTGAATAACACTATTGACTCCCACGACAAATGCGGTAACAGATTAAACTACAGTTTGTTACTTCTCTCTTTAAACGCATATTTAGTGAGTTATATAATTTAAAATTCTGCCAATCTTAGCAAAAACAACACTTTTTAAAAGAGTGGACAGAGGGCTGGGGAGATGGCTCCATCAGTCAGGTACTTGCCATGGAGCACGAGGACCCATCTGTATCCCCAGCCCATACTGCAAATCCAGGCATGTTGCTCTTGCCTGCAAGCCCAGCATTTGGGAGGCAGAACAAGAAAATCCCTGGGCTGCTGGTTAGTTGAGCACAACTGGTTAAGCTCCAGGTTGAGTGAAAGAACTTGTCTCAAAAAATAAGGTCAAGACTGAGAGGGGGAACAGAGAGGAGGGAGGGTGGGGAAGGAATCACAATGGTCTGTAATTATGGAAGCTATCAATAAAAAGTTAACAACAGCGAGGTCAAGAGCATGTGAGGAAGATTCAATGTCACTCTCTGCATGCGCACCTGCACACACACGTGTCCCAGCGCACATGAACATGCACACACACTACAAGCACATGAGAGAGAAGTCAACTGGAGTCAGAAATACTATTTTGAAACCACCCTGAAAATCATAATGCAGCAAGAAGCCCACCCCATGGCCCCTTGGCCCCTTCTGGGTTCACTGGCCCCACTCCCCCTCATGCTGCAAACATGCACTCATGCCCAGACTGGAATCTTCCCTGGGGTGAGCATCAACTCCATGATTTCACATGGTCTAGGAATAACAGCAACCATTCATCAAGCTCATACTATCATGACTTGTCTAAGCTAACATCAAACTCCCAAATTAGGCTTTATTAGCCTATTTTATAGATGAATAAATTAGAGCCAGAGGTACTCTATAGCTTATCTTAGGCCACACAGTTAAGGAATGGCTTCACCTGAACCTGTCACTCTAAATCTGTCCAGAAATCTGACCCTCCCTAACACATACCTCTATGCTTCTCCATACCCACAATATTCCCTACCAATGTATTTCCCCAGGAATACCAGTGCCCCGTTTCTCAATTCCAACATACTTTCCAACAGTTCCTTTAAAAATACCAAAATGGCAAATCCCTACAAAGCGAGCTTGAAGTACCTGATAGTCTGAGGTCATGATCAGTCCACCTGAGGTAGTGGTAGGAGGAACAACTCTCACTTTTTTCAACGGGGGTCCCTGTGCGTGACTGCTGTCTTGGTTCCCTGGGTGGCCAGTTCCATTAGTGTGGTTATTGCCCTGCTGCTGCTGCTGGGTCTTCTCAATTGGTTAAACAGAAAAATAAAGTTCAACTCAGAAGGTGAACACGATCTGGCCACACTCAAAATGCCCCAGAGGCGGCAGTGAGCCGGCCAGCCGTGGGCCACCTGTGTTAATACTTACTTTGTCTCCTTTGTCATCTGGTTCTTCTTCTGTTAAAAATTCTCGTTTTGGGTAAGGGATTTGACAACCAGCAAAAACACTATTCACAAGACAAAAAAGAAAAATGATTTCTGAAATAATCAACATTTTAAACATTTTGCTTAGATGGCTTTCACTTTAATCTTTTAAGGACAGACTTTCTCTCCCATATGTATGTAATAAGTACCTGTCCTGCAAATATTGTGGACTGAATCTTCTAGCCTCTGCTGAGGTAGCAGGCTCTCCAAAGACCTGCCAGTGTTAACAATGATCAATAATCAGTGCTCTCCTTCTACTATGACTCAGGTCTCTTCTGCCCCAGCATAGTTCTATTCCAACCAGAACAGACGTCACCGTTGAAAGCGATCTTTGTCTTACCCTCCACCGGAAGGCAGAGGAAAGTGAGGGCTGCTTCAGATGGGAACACACTACTGGGAGCTGAGCTAACACCGCTGCACTCTGCTCACATCCTGAGAACTCAGTGGGACGGAATGGAAGGTAAGGTACTATGTTTGGCAGAACAGCATCGAGTCTATGGCTTCTGCTGCTCTTCGTGAAAGAACAAAGTACAGAAAGAAATGTGAACTAGTTTCGAGTCTCTGAAAAGGAGACTGCGGCCTCTCTGGCTGTAACTGTCCAAGAAGTCAGCAGCTTTGAAGAGAAACCCACTGCTCTGCACTGGGGCACTAGGAACAACGCCCGGAGGCCGAAGGAAGAATGTTGAAGGAGCTCCCTGCTCCCCACAGTCAGCAGAGGGACTGTAGTAACTGAGATCCAAGGGAAGAGCCAAACTCCATTTTGAGCGGGCAAAAGAACTTGACAGCATCACCCACATGGTAGTGGCTTTGGAGGCATGAGAGTGAGACGTAGGGGGTCATGGAGTAGTGCATCAGGGTTCCAGAGAGCTGCTGAAGCCAGGCAATGTGAGGCAGGGTCAAAGTCCTGTAAAGACACCTTGAGAGGCTACTGTGTGAAGTTGTGAAGGTGAGTCAAAAGTTGCAATCTAGACCCCAGATGTTGGGGATAATAGAGACATGGGATGTCTGTTCAAAAAACAGAAAAAGCTGTGGGTTGAGTGGATCCAACTCCTGAGCTATCCATGGCACAGGCAGCAGAGGTGGAGGGCAGACAATTTCATCGTGGTCCTAGATGCTGGGCTTGGAGCTGCAGGATTTGGTGTTGCTCTTGCTGGAATGGGAGCTTACTCTGTGCCACTATATGCTCAAAGTATGTAACTTTTGTTTCGGATTTATAAGCCTCACAGTCCAGAGACTGTCTTGAGTTGTGGATGAATGGTGTGGGGATTGGTAAAGACAACAGAGACCCTGGAGGATGGACTGCAAACATTGGTATCATGCCATGACTACAGGAACCAGGGACAGAGCTGTGTGGACTCATGTGTTCAACACTTGATCCCCAGCTATTGAGGAACTGTTGGGAGGTGGAGCCTTGCTGTACACAGTGGGTCACTTGAAGTTCTTTAGCCCAGCACACGTGCTGTTCTTCCTCGGTTTCCTGCCTAACCATGTGATGACTGGCTCTCATTTCAACCTGCCATGCCTTCCTCACCATGGTGGGCTCCACCTCTTTGGGCATGCAAGCCAAAATAGACTCTTTCCTCCTCTACAGTTGCTTCACAGCCAAGAAAAAGTAACTGATATACCCCCTTCCACATTTGCAGACAGTCAATAAGCAATCCTAGTAAGTCTGAAAAAGCTATAGTATGCAGAATCAACCTGTTACTGGACACATTGATTACTGCTAAAATGAATATGTGATTGACATTTCACAAAGCAAGAAATAGCAATGCCTTATTTTAAAAATATTTTATTTATTCATTTTCAAGCAGAGAGAGAGAGAGAGAGAGAGAGAGAGAGAGAGAGAGAGAGAGAGAGAGAGAATATGCACCAGGGCCACTGCCTTGTGGGTCTGACTTATGTGGGTCCTGGGGAATTGAACCAGGGGCCTTCGGTACTGGAGGCAAGTGCCTTAACCGCTGAGCCATCTCTCCAGCCCGCAATGCCTTATTAAAATTTTTTTTATTTATTTGCAGGCAGAGAGAAACAGACACAGAGAAAGAGAGAATGGGCATGCCAGGGGCCCTGGCCACTGCAAATAAACTCCAGATGCATGTGCCCCTTTTGTGCATCTAGCTTTATGTGGTATTGGGGAATCAAACTTGGCTCCTTAGGTTTTGTAGGCAAGTGCCTTAACCACTAAGCTATCTCTCCAGCCCTTTATTAAATTTTTTAAGTTCATTTTTTTAGTTAGCATATAGAGTTTTAGATGTCATTATGGCATTTTCAAACACAATTTGTTTAAGTGGATTCTTCTACCCCACTCATCTCCTGACCCTTATTCCCCTTGTATCCTTCTCTGTCCTTTCTACTTACATGCTGTGTCCTTCCACCCTCCCCTCACCCCTTTCCTGCTCTCTCTCTTGGTCGCCATTCTAGCTCTGGAGGCCCATGAATGTAAACATTAAAGGCTAGGGCCTGTGTGCGGAGAGAACATGCAGTTTCTGTGTTACCTTGCTAAATACAACTCATTTCAGAGCAATGCCACTTAATCTCAAAGACCCTAAAATGATTCTTCAAGCAGCAAAGCTCCACTTTGCCTTATCATAAGCATTTCCTTAGGTTCCCACATGCAAGGAATATCCACTGAGAGTGATGAGGAAGAGGAAGAATGCTTCAAAATGCCATCATGTTGGTGAGTTCATAAATCAATCACTTACTCTGATGTAGGAAGAGGATCTTCTAAGAAATAGGGATCCTGCATAGCCTGTTCTGAGGTAATTCGCTTTATTGGGTCCATGGTAAGCAATTTCTGAAGCTGGAACCATAAATCATAAATAAAAAATTAGTGCATTACTTCTTATAGCTATCTGTTAGCACAAATGAGGGAGAGATGTTTTTTAAATGATAAGGTTATGATGTAAATGCCATTCCCCCAAATTCACAATGATAAACCCTATTAGTTTTAATATAGTAATTCATAAATAGTAATCTTAGCATTATCTCACTCGATTCTCCCATAAATAGTTACCATACTCATAACTTATAACTCTAAATCAATGATCTTCCCACCCCTATCTAAACTGCTTTACCCAATTTAGAACTAAACTTGCATTTTCTATATTAAGAGGAAAAATTGTTGTAGCACAAATGACAAACTAGCCACATGTACTTAGACTTGGATCCAAATTAAGTCAAACTGAGTTAAAATGAAAAGAGTCCTTTTCCCAGTCAAACTAGGTAAATTTTAAGAGCTCAAAAGACACATGCTTGTGACTACCAGCACTGACAGCACCAGTCATCACAGAAGGTTCTGCATGTTGTCGTATGAGTCCCAATAAATTACAGTGACATACATCTCAGGAGTCTAGAAGTATGCGCACCGAGGAGGGACCCCAGTGGGTAGGGGACAGAGACGAGGGAAATGGGGACACATTCACAAGATTTTCTCATACAATGTATATACTTACTCATAATAAAGATTTAAAAAAAAAAAAGTCTAGAAGCAGACTGCTTGATTCAAATCCAGGCTCAGTATTTATTAGTTCAATGATACTGGGTAAATTATAACTTCATTTGTGAAAATACAAAATAAAAATAGTACTTTATAATGAGTATTTTAAAATATTAAATGAATGTGAGCAATTATAATGGTGCCTGACAAAGAAAGAACTATATAAGTATCTTATAATTATTACTACACACAGAAACATTATACTAAGATAAAAATTCAATACTTCTTAGTTAAATACAGTTAACTGAAGGCTCTATGAGCTAGAATATTTGATTTTAATATTTAAGCTGTGGTTTCCTGGTTTATACCTTTTGGTATAAGGCAGTGTTTCAGACTTCATTCTAGAAGAGAATCCCTAGAAGTCTGTCTTTATTTTTCAGTGTGTGCAGTATATGTGGTGCAGGGGCGCGGAGAGAAAGGAGAATGCTGGGTGTCCTCCCCTACCACACTGCTACTTATCTCCTCTAGATGAGTCACTGAACAACTGCTGTCTTCCCTCAGGCTGTGACCAAGTCCCAGCGCTTCTCAGTCTGCTCCCCAAGGATTAGGGCTGCAGGTGTGATGGTCATACACAGCTGTTTACGAGCACACTGGGGCATCAAACTCGAGGTCCTCAGGCTTGTGAGCAAGCACTCTTACCCCCTGAGCCATCTCCCTAGCCCCAAGCCCCAGAAGTACTTTACACAGGTAGGTATCTGGGGCCTACTCCCAGAGTTTCTGATTAGTAGATTTGGGAAGCAGCTTAAAGATCTATATTTCCAACAAGTTCCTAGATGATGGTGGTGCTGTTGGGATTGGATCATAGGTTGAAAACCAATGAACAATATCATTTAAGATACCTATTAGGATGCACTCATTTTAGAGGATACAAATTAAAATGCTGGCATAGTGAGATTCTCATTTAATTTCAATGATCGGATATTTCATTGCAAGTATAAATAAAAACAGAGCTGGGGTGGCTCAGAGAGAGAGGCCCTACACAGAACATATGAGGACCTGGATTTAAACGCCAGCACACAAAACCAGAACAGTAGTAGCGCATGAGCGTAAGGAAGGTTTCGGTGGTAAGGCCAGTAAGAGCCACACCAGATTGTGGGAGGCACAGTAGAACTCCCAGCGGGGACTCATGAGTAATCTCTAAACCATGACTTCCTTTACCAATGTTTTGTTAGAGTCAGTAAGTCATCCCATCTTGAAGGATCTAACTGAACCTTGAATCAAGTTGCAAGTGCACTGAAACATACCATTATTCTATGGACACACTGTTGTTAAATGTGATAAGACATGAAGTATCTAACACAACAGCATGAGCAAGCTGGAGAAGCACAGCAGTGGAGGGAGAAGCACAGCAGTGGAGGGAGAAGCAGAAGGAGAAGCAATGTTTGTCACCTGGCTTAATTGCTATTAAAAAAAGTTTAATCCCTTCAAAAAAATTCCCATTTAAGAATATATGGCAATAAGGCTTAAGCCCTGTTATATGTTTTTGACAAGACAAAATAAAAGATTTTTTAATGATCACAGTGCAGCAAAGGCTGTCCACTATAAACAAAATCAGCAGTAACTGAACATAACCCCATTTTAAATGACCTTGCTAGTGTACTGGTTCATTAGATTCTTGGTAATGTGTGTACTGATAACTATGCCATCTGTCAGGGCACAATGTTGCTGAATTACTTTGAATACTCAAGTTTGTAAGAAGTACCTTGGACATAAACAATCTTTAAATAGTTGATGTAAAGGGCTGAGGCTCCTACCCAACAGTGCAGTGCCTTCGGAACACACAGAAGGCACCGCTTGATTCCCAGAACCACAGAGAGGAAGAAAAAGACAGAGTTGAAATACAAAACAATCTACACAAGTTATTTCTAAATGGTAGGACGGTTTTCACAGTACTTTAATAATTTTTTTTCCATGTGCATCTGTGTATAGTGTGTGTGCATGTATGTGGTGTTTTCATCGATGTGTGTATATGTGGGTGTGGAGGCCAGAGGTCAGGTTTGGATGTCTCCGTCTATTGCACTCCACCTTGTTTATGGTCACTGAACTCAGAGCTCACCAGTTCAGGTAGTGTAGTCTAGCTAGCCAGTGAGACCCATGGTTTCCCAGCATTTATATGGGTTCTGGGGATTGGAACTCAGGTCCTCATGTTTGTGTGACAAGTGCTTTACTCACTGAACCATTTCCAAAGCCATGAAATTTAAAAATAGCTGCCAAAACCCAGTAAGTATATTTTAAAAAAAATGTTCTGAAAGGATTTTTTACAATTATTGTCTTTGTGACCAAATTATATTGTGACCCAATATGGTACATAAAACATAGGGTTAAAAAACCCTTTTTTAATGTCTTTATTCATATGCACAAGAGTTCTGCCTTTATCATTATCCCAAGAGTGCTAAGTACTTATATAAACTGACCCAACAAAGATAAGTACATTTCATTACTGTTATCCAAAGCTTACCAAGTGGAATGCTTTACTATCTGGTTTAACTTTGTGTTTTTCCATATACTTGATAAGGCTGCAGTTGGTATACCTGCAAGAGAAATCCTATGAAACGTCTCTAGTAGATCAGAGGTAAGCACCCTCCCACCTGAGCCCCATCCCCATTCACACTGGGCATTTCTCAGTGGGTACCCATTTCATAAAAAAAATACTGCTGAATATTTTTTCCACATGAATTACATCTTAACGATTATTTAAAATAATATCTGGGCCAAAAGTTTAACTCAATCTTACCGATTAAAGTTTAAAATACATTTTTACCAGCCTATGAATTGGTTTCCTCCCCTCCCTCGCCTTGTGTTGTCAATTAAATAATCACTTTTATCCTATTAAAACTTTTTAAAAATTACTATCCAACCTAAACGGGTAGGTAACTTTTGAGTCTTATTTCTTCATTTGTGGTACTCCTTCACTAATGTCTGTCTTCCAGAAAGTAGTAAATATGGAAAGAAATGAATTGATTTTTTTCCTCATATCCAAATCAGCTAGTAATTAATCATCTTCTCTGTCACTTTATAATCTTAAGAAATGAGGACTGATATAAAAGCTATAAAAGTGAGTAAAATTACTCAAGCAATCTTATATTGAGCATTTATTATACTGAATATTCAATTTTATAATGAGTGTTCTGGAAAAGTAAAAATCAACAAAGGTCCATTTTCTTTCCAACTTACGTATTTCTTCTGAAATCTTTCATTAATGTTGAATGTTCAGGCATCTTTTTTATATCTTCCCAATCTTTATCTGTGAAATACATTGATAAATTTTTATGTTGCCTAGGTTCCTAGTCTCAAGAGTTTTAACAAAAGTTACCTCCATTTAATAACATTTCCTTACTTTTAAATCTTTATGAAAGCCTCAATTTCAAATAAATGTTCAACTAGAGCAACATCTGGGTTGTAAAGACAATTCACGTACTTCTATAGCTCTAGTTATTTCTACTTAACTTTGTCATTTTAAATTGCCAACTTTCTGTTTTACTATAAACTGTTAAGATCACATTTCTAAAAAGGATAAATTAAAAATACTTCTATACTAAATCAGGGACCAAAACCTTCAATGAGAAACCTAAGATTTATCAACTCACTGGATAAAGACATTCCTCTTGATGATGTGGCCCTTCCTTCATCTTATTAAAATACTTCTTTACATTAGCAGTGAAGGTAAGGGGGAATAACTGCTTGTAGTAGAAAAGGGTGCGATGTAACAAATGGCATAGTCAGTTGGTAATGTGGCTAGTTCCACAGTACTATTACTCAGTAGAATAGGAACTATACAATGCTAACTACAAACAGGTCTGGTTAATTTTGCTGGCATTAAAAGTGTCCATCAATACATGCTGGCTAACCTGTCTTCTCCCTAACTGTGAACTGTTACTGAATCTAATAGGCACACAGAATTAACCAGGTAGCTCAGGAGAATTTCTCAATGGCTATTAGAAGTTTGCTCATCATTAAACCTATATGGAAAAACATTTGCTACCTACTCTTTACAGCTATCACCCCAAGTAAACTGAAAATACGCAAACTCCTAAACGGAATTTTCTGCAACTACTTTGCCAATTATTCAAGTTAGAAGTGTTGAGCTAACCTTTTAGATTTTCTCAGTCATGCATTTCCTATAGAATTATATATGTCTTTATTTTCTGTCCTTACTACCTCTCAATGCTCCAGTACTGCTGTAGGAAGCAGCTACTTTCCTGACCAGTTGGCCTCCACACTATACTTTCTCGAGCAGTGCATAAACCGTGTGACCTGTGCTCAAGAACTTACTCAGGTCCTCACTCTTCCCATGGTCAGATCTAAACTCTGCAGCTAGATTTTCTGGATTTCTTAGAAGTTTAGCCACCTGAGCTGTGAATCCACATCAAGAATCATCCCTGACAGTGACCCTCACCATCCTCAACCCTTTGCCAAGTCCCTTTCTCAGTGGACAAATTCAGGGAGGCAAAAGGTCATTCCTCTCTACCTGCTCAAATCATACTTAGTTTTTAAATATAGTACAATGTAAACTCTAAAAGGGCAAGCATCAATCTTCCACCAATCTATTTTATCCACAACTATGACTATTGGTACATGAAAGGTAGCCAATAAATACTCAGTGAATAAGCGAAATTCTTATAGCAAAATGGTCTTCCCCAAACTGTTGAATGATTCTGGATAAATGTTATTTTATTCTACATTTACTGAAAATCACCAATCTTGTAAGAAAAAGAAATCTGAGAGGCAATCCTACTGAGGTAAGAAATAGTCTCAATAAGACAAAATTTCAATTAAGTATAAGACTAGGCAAAATTATGTAGGTGTTTTAGACAAAGTTTCATTATTCTGGATCTCTGGCCATTTCCAAGTGGGTGGGTGAACTACAAGCTGTGGTATATTGGGGGTTTGGGATGTAGCTGGAGAGGTCTGATACAAGAGGGAACTCTTACACACTCTCTCCCAGCACTGAACTACCATTCTGTGGTAGTGTTAGAGTTTGGAATATAGTTGGAGGTATAACACCAGACAGGAAACACACACTTTCTCCCAGATGCAAAACCCATGACTTTCCACATTCTTACAATTCTAGCAAAGTAATTTATTTTTGAAAAAAATCTACTTTACTGACAAGGGTTATAAAGCAAGAGTGCTCTTATTCAATATAATGTGCCTCTGTGCACTTCACAGAAGTAATGTTAAAGATTTGTATTTGAGTGGCAGTATTAAATGTGTTGCCAGAAAGAATTTCTACTATTGAGTTTAGTTTCTACTGGTAAGAACAAAAGTTATCATTTTAATTCAGATATCATTAATATTTTATCACTTTACATATCAACAAAACAAAAGCAAATCAAAATGAAACAAAATATTCCTCAAATTAAGGAAATACATAAATATTTTAATGATTATATTTCAATTCTACAAACTTTGCTATTTCTGAAAATCATTGATAATTGAAGTCCATAAAAACCAAGAATCATATACCTCCAATGAAGATATCAAACAACAGTGATTTAAAACAAAAAACCAAAACCATAACGTGTACCTGCAGGAAATCCCATGACATTGAATATCCTGTCCAGCTGGTCATGGTGATAAGGGTTACTAGTTTTGATGTCCTCTTGTCGACAGTGAAATATTGGTTCTGACGTTAGTAGTTCTGCAAATATACACCCTATAGCCCAAATATCTTTAAAAGAAAAAGAAAAGGGGGAAAAAAAGAGAAAATAAAAAGGGGAAAGGAAAGGAACAAAGAAAAAGGAGGAAATAAAACGGTTCTCTCCAAAAGAAAATGCATTTGTATTTTAATGGGGTGTTTCCCCTTTGTTTCTCAAATAGGTAGCACTCACTCCTTAAGTACAACTCCTAAATATCATGAACACTGTTTGGAAATAAATATCCCACAACACCCACCCAAGTGTTTCATTCTTATACCTCCAGCCCACCTGATGGCTTAACAAACACCAAGCCTAATAAAATTTATTAGTTAGATTTTATTAAGAGTTTAAATGCCTCAAACATTTTGTTAGCTATGTAAACCTGCATACAAAGCTCAGGAACCACAAAGAAAACTAAAGCAAAATAACAGAAACTCCAAATAACTTTTGAAATAGGGCACTTGTCAGAAATAATAAGCACATTTTCAATGGTAAAATAGTTCTTATTTACTTGCTAATTTATAAAGCCTAATCACTACCCTCTCATGTTAACACCATGGTGTTAGTCCACCATGGCAAATAAGTATGATTTCCCTTCATTCACAAGATAGACTTACTGTAATCAGTATCAAATTTGTGCTCAACTGAACAACTGATAGACGTTAATACGTGTATGTCAATGTAGAACTTAAAGCCAGCAATATTATTTATTTCTTGTCCTTACACTCAGTAGATACGTAACAAGTGGTTCTGACTGACCAATATGAAACCTGTGACAAGTATAAATAACCACAGGAAAAATTTTAAAAATTGTTATATTGAAGCTGTTTGTTTCAGGTGTGTTAGTAGATATTACTTAAGTACCTAAAAAGATAAATATGAGAATTTCTAAACTATGAAACTGGAATGTGGACATTTATCATAATTATAATAATGGTATGACAGTATCCTCATACATGATTCTCATACAATTATATAAAATTATAATATTTTGGAATAACAAGTGAATCTATTTACATAAAGACTCACACTCTGGCTATCATAAGGTGGTTTTTTAAAACGACATCATTTTTCATATCTAAGAATCAAGCTGGCCAGTACAAAAGTCTTGTCAAGAAACATACGCCAGGCTAATGTTTTAGCATCAAAGGATAAAGGAGAAAATTAATACCTTTGTGATTGTTCTTTATAGGCTGCCTCATATAAGTCTGATCATCTCAATCATTGACAGACAGGCAAGCTAAATAGGATTTTGAAAAGTTGATGGATCACTTTGCATATGTTGAAAACTATTCCTCATATACCCAACAGATATAAACCTTCACAGAAGACAGTACAGAATGCAAAGAAAAGGAAGAGAAATCCACTGAGCTCCTATTCCAGGCAATGTACTTGGCAGTGAAGTCGGCAGACATGGAGGAGGAGGTCAGTGAATCTTACTCTGCTCCCACCCCATCTTTCATCTTCTACTGCATCTGCCATCCTTAACAATCCACTCTCCACTCTTCAAAATCCTGATTCAATTAATAACCATGAACTCTAACTAAGCTGATGAAGCTTTTATGTTATTTAATTCTCTGCAAGTTTCTCCTTTCTACCGTGGTTTATTTTTCAGTTAGTGCCAAATCCATGGAAATTATTTTTTTTTTACTTACTTGCCTAACTCCTTCCAGAAAAAATTTCCAAATTAAGAACATACACTTCTTAAAATGTGTAATGATCATGCACAGCAACTGAGCTAACCCAGGGGGTCAGAGGGTCTTGTTGAATATTCTTTTAATCAATAGAGTACTAATAATAAACTTTCATTCTGAGGAGTAAATTCTCAATTTCTCTCTCAAGTTTCTCCCTTAGCACAAAGTCACATCCAGTGAGCATTAAGCTACTTGAGGAAGAATACCTGAGAGTAAAATATGACTTCACTAAAATTTATAGAACTGTTTTGGTGACAATTCAGTAGAGATTGGTTCTACCATTCTTTCAGCCCTCTTTTAAATGTCAACCAAATACCACCACCAACACCAAAGCATCTACTACTCAAAACTGAATAGAACTTGGCCCCTAGAATTACAATGTTGAGTAGCCTATTGTTTTGACTGTCTGGTTTAGATTCAGCTTGTAGCTCCCACGGTCGTAGACAACAGTGGCTGTTAGTCTGATGTGTCCAAACCAGGTGCTTTCTATCTGTGTTCACTTTCAGTTTAACTTCATCTATTGAAAGGTTGTGAAGATGAATATTTGAATGCATTCAGCAAGTGTTTAATACTATGCTTTCCTGACTGGGAAAGTCCGAATGTCAGGGAGTTCTTGGCAGGAAGCTATATGGTGGCGAAGAAATTGCTAACTGTTTTATTGAACAAGCCTTTTAAGCTGCCCATGTGGGTAAATGGGAGGGATAGAACTATAAAGTAGAAACAAGAATTGAGGAAAACGTTTCATTTTATACTATCTTATTTTTATTTTAATAATATTAAAAATGGCGTGTGGATGATTTCTCTCAACAAAAACAGCCAAGTAGCAAGCTAACAATATGTTGATGAAGAGGCAGATCTTGACAGGCCAGGTGTACTTGATAAGGAGGTAGCAGGTGGGTGATGACTCAGCACTGGCCCCTGACCTTGAGTTCACTCATTTGCAACTATGTCAGTTTCCTGGGTGATGAATCCCTACTACAGAAGGCAAGAGTTTCTCTTCATAGCCCTAGAGCATTTATAGTAAAAGGAGACCCAAGATTGACTCAAGCTGAAAGGACAAGATGGCTCAAGTGTCAAAGCTCAGACTGCAGTTCTGGTTGGTGGTCTCTGCTACTCCCCTTCCTCAAGGACGACAAGATCACATCATGTACACATTATTGTCATCATCTCCACTGTGCTGCAAACCTCCGAAGGACAAGGCCCATAACTTGCATTCATACTGATTGCTCCAACATTTTCAAAAGTTTACATGGTGGCTAACCAAATTTTGGTATAGATGAGAAGAAGCAGGTCAAACATGGGAGTCTGGCCCTTTCAGCAGTCACAGGGACCATGAGAACAAGGGACTCTACCTTTCTAACTGCTGGTAGTTGAGCTTTGTGGCACATGCCCTGAATTAAAGCCGCTAGACTGCTGGACGTGAATACCAAATTATTCAGTCTCAGGTGTTCCATCATTTGGAGCTAAAATGTGGTAATTAATCCCATAGTCTGGTAATGTCTTAGTGAAAGCAATAATCTGTAAGATTCATTTCCTACTGAAACAAGTAACTATCACACTCATGTATATATTCATCTTAAAGTCATTTGGAGTCCATTAGCAAAATGATATTTAAATGTATTTAGGTAATAAAATGCATTCAAAACAGTAATAGTTTAGAGTAACATCACAACACAAAGATGGGTAGGAGACCGTCGAGGACAAGGAGAGCCAGGGAAAAGGCTCCAGACGACAAGGCAAGGGTGCTGGAGGAGCATGGGGTGGCAGAGAGGGTATGGTCAAGGACGCTCTCCATGAGGAGGCAGTATTTTGACAAGTGTGAATGAAAGAAGAAACTGGCTAGGTAAGAAGAGACTGGCCATGCAAACACTCAGATTAAAAGTGAATAAGAACATTTCTGGAAGATGAAAGGCAGGTGAAATAGTTCACAGTCCTCCTGAGTGGAAAGTACATTTGTCCAATACAACCCTGGGAACATTTCATCAGGGAAAGCTTGTCTTTTCACCGTTGTCCGTGGATGCCAGACACATAGAGCTTGAGTCAAAAGTTGAGGGATTCTTCCTTGAGGAATTTGAATAGCCTCAGAGTACAGACTTGTACATTTTGGTACTTAAACTACTTCCTGGATAACTTTAAAGTACAGTTAGTTATCCCATGATCCAAGGATACAGAGTTCTCAAGTGGGTTTTTAATAACTAGATTCTTAAATATTAGGAGACAAACTGAAGGTCTCAGAACAATTCAAGAAAGAGGCCAAAACACAACAATGAAGAGTTCCTATATAGAAGACAGGGGCCACCATCAGGGAACACTCAAGGTCACAAACAAACAAGCACTTCTAACACTATCCTTACAGAAATTTGGAAAGCTCTTCTTTCTATAAACCAATATAAGATGCCACGGAAAACTAATAAACAGATAAGGAGGAGTTCCCAAAAAGAACCCCCCCCCAAAAAAAACAAAGAAACAAACAAAAAGATCAGAAGAAAACACCTGGCATAGAGTTCTGCATCTGACTCTCCTGGGTTGAGAAAGAAACAGGAAACTCTGAGGACTGCACCAGCAGCATCTTCCAAAGGTCAAGGATATGAGTTGTAGATGGACTGTGCCTAGCAGGTGATGCGGTGAGAAGCCACAGCTGTTTCCAGCAGGGAACACTAGGTGTCCTGCAGAGAAGACTGGGTTAGCCTCCAGCAACACTGGTGCTAACAGACAAAGGAGCCTCAGTAACATCCAGAGGGGATGTTTACAAACTGTAAAAAATGACATGAAATCATGGGATCAAAACGCAAAGACAGTCCACAGGAATAAAAAAGAGGAAAGTATCAGAGAGGTAGGAGAGTTAGCCTGAAGTACAACAGAACAGTACAGAATTATCAGAATTAAAAATTGCCATCCTGGAGAGAATAAGTTAGAGATACCTAATGAAGAAAAGAAAGGCAAAGCACATTGGAAAAAAAACAAAAGGATTTGATAATAAGATTCAAGCAGATAAAAGGAAGTAGAGCAAAGAGGAGAGCCAGCAAGGAAGTGGGAGGAAATGCCAGGGTACCATGGAGAAGGACTGGAGGTGAGAACACCTGCAAGAGCGTTAGCTTCCTCGCTGTTCCAAACACGCGGGCAATAAGTTGGTTCTAGCAAAATCTGAAGGCAGATTTGTCCTAAACACCATTTTTTTTTCATAATTTCCCCTTTAATTTTAAAAGATTTTTTAAGAAGTTAGCATTTCTTTCAGCAAAAGAAACATTTATATGAACTTCAAGAATTTAAAATTTTTACTGTTTTCTCTTTTCATGTAAAACCTTTACTTAAACTAGAATGATGCCATACATTTAAAATACTTTGAATACCTATCGTTCTAGGTAAAGAGACGTGTGAAATGATATACTCCTAATTCTAATGATATTGTTTCTAGGTAGTAGAATTTTGGGTTAGTTTTTGCTCTTAGTTTTATAATTGGCTGCTTTACTTGATTTAAAATGTATAAAATTATTCACAAAATCATGGAATTCTGCCTAGCTCTGCTCACCAATTGCTTTTGTGTAGTGTCTTGCTCCAAGAAGCAGCTCTGGGGCTCGGTACCAGAATGTTACAACCACTGGGTCCAGGTCTGCTAGAGGCTTTAAAGGTGAATTAAATAATCGGGCAAAGCCCATATCGGCTGCAAAATAAAAATTAAAAAGCTTAAGTAAATAGATGTCATAAGTTTGATTCACTAGTTTTACCAGTCAGATATAAACAATGTGCTAAGATCTATCTGGTGGGGGGCAGGGGAAAGAAGACAACATAAAATATCTCATACTTTTTAAAAGTCTAAATATGAAGCTAGTTAGAGAGCTTCATTCTTTTTGACTTAACTGTCATTCAATGGATCTTCATCTAGACAGGCTCTGCTGCCAAAGGTCAAGACTCATTTACTCCTCTGTAGTTCTATTCGAATGTATTTTTAATGAAGTAGATTTTCCTCTAACCAACTTTATTATGTGGGGAAAGAGTCCAAATTTTGACAAAGAATTAAAACCTTGAGTTGTTAGCTTACTAAATATTTCTGCTTAAATGCAAATGTTTGAAGACACAATGTCATCCAAGCCTGTCAACATATATATAAAGTATAGCTACAAAGATTATTTTAAAGGTATTATGTAATATTTTCCCCAAATCATACAGTAAAAAACACACTGACAATTAAAAAAGGCTGGGCCTTTTCTGTTCCCACCACCACTGAGCTTTCATTTTTTTTTTGAAATGAATGCAATCAGCCCAGACCAGATAAGATTTCTTTAAAAGCACAGCTTTTAGAAAGAAGCCCTGATGGACAGAAGTCCTGGATCTCAAAGAAGGTCAATGGTCTTCAGCACACAGAAGTTTATCATATGTGTTCATAACTAAAAATCTGCAACATTTTCATCATAAAAGAATATCTGAAGAATCTAACCAGAAGTGAAAAGTGAGACTGGAAAGATTCATACAGGAGGACAGGGAAGAAGAGTTAAAGACACCCAGGTTTTATTTTGCTGGTGAAGTGAGGCAAATCGGTGGCTATACCTAATTCACAGCAAACCTTATAACCAGAAATTATTGCTAACTCTTGTGTTCATATAATTCCGAAGCCTTTAATGTATTTAACTCCATTTCTTCCACCCACACACAAAATAAACTAAATATAAGTGATAAATACAACTTAGCAAAATTTCAATTAAAAAAAAAAACTTGTTGGGGATAAATATAGTTCTGTCCTGGCAGGTTATCAGATTGGAATAGGCTGATTAAGTCTTGATTTGAAATGTAAGGAAACAGAGCTATCACCAGGCATGGTGGCCCACGCCTTTAATCTCAGCAATTGGGAGGCATGATCACTGTGTTCAAGGCCACCCTGAGACTACTACATAGTGAGTTCCAGGTCAGCCTGGGCTAAAGTGAGACCCTACCTGGAACCAGCCCCCCAATGAACTCACAGTGATCCTCCTGCCTCTGCCTCCCAGGTGCTGGGCTCAGCTCATTAATGCTTCTCCCATCAGGAAAAACTACAAGAAACCTCCAACAAGTTCTGGACCTATCTGGCCCCATGGATTTCCCTAGAGTCTGGAGCCTCTCATCTAGAGATGGTCAACAGAGTATGTTCTCACTTGGGCAGAATTATAAGCATGTTGTTCACCCTCCTAATTGAAGGCGAGGCTGGCCTCCAGCAAGGACAGACTCCACCTTTCCCAGGCTACGCTTAAAGGAAGTGGGGTGTTTCTAGGAATTCTGGAAGGATTGTCTGACACCTCTCCACAGTGTGAAGCACTTCTCACTCTCATGTATAATCTAGAAATGGTCTGATCATAAGGAACTGCATGAATATACGCATAACCATTGCAACAAAAATCACAAGTGATACAGTTGCTTATAAAAATTTTAAGAGTGCTACACTTTGGCTTATTTAAGATAAAACATACCAATTTTTACTCTTCCACGCTCAGGACCTTCACCCATAACTAAAATATTAGCAGGTTTCTGTGGAAACAAAATGGTGTTTTTTAAATTCAGTAGACAGCGGTGATTTCTTTTAAAATAGACAGTATGCCAATATAACATAAATCTACCTTTAAAAAGTATCTTTACTCAAAAATTATAACAAAATCCAGGAGGTCAGCAAGGATTGTGCTGGTGAAGGCACACCTAACAGCACACGCACATGGGAAGACCACACGGCGGAGCTTTCTCAAGACTCTAAGGCTACTTCTTGACCTTTTCCATGAACCTGTTTCCACCATGGAGTCGCTTTCAGAACTAACAACATTGTTGAGGTTCTCTCCCTCTATGGATCTCACTTTGTAGCTCCATCTGCCCTCAGCCTCCCAAGTGCTAGGATAATAGATGTGAGCTGCTCAATTCGATTACATAAATGGTTCTGAGTTTAAGGAAAAACAAATCTGCAAAGATCATCTAATACCAAGCAGCAAATTAATGGCAGGGAAGGAATCTCCTAATAAACTTGTTTGGAAACCTCAAAATATACAACCATGTTTAAATAAGTGCAGAGAAATCTAATTAAGTCATTTTAAAACAAGTTAGCAAAGTAATGGGAAATTTTCATGGTAGGTGATTTTTTTTTTATGGAAGCTAAAGTTTTAACTTGAAATTTTTCCTAAGTAGTACTTCAGTTTTAAATCTCTAAGAAATATCTAATTGTCAGCTACAATTTCTTAACAGTGGCACTCAATCCTCTTTGGGAGAAGAGGAAGGAGAAAGCACTTGGTTTTCTCCTCAAACCTTACCCTACTATCTGCAAGACATTCTACCACCTTTCATCCTACCAGTCTATTAAATAAATGTGAAAGTATCTTAGAATATATTTTCAAATATCAATGAAAACAACTATAAAATCAATTCAGAGATTTTAATGAAGACTACATAATCATATCACAGGCTTCTACAATGTTTGCAGAGGCTCCCATTCCTATAGAGTGAGTACCACCGTCTACCTCAGCGGGAGGGATGAGGCAACATGGAGCAGCACAGTGGGCTCTGTATTTGTGGTCTAGTGCTTTCCAACTAATATGCCACTCGGAATGTTTCACTTAATGAAGAAATACCAGTATCTTCATCACTGCACACACATTCCTGACCAATGGGATAACCGGCTAAGTGCAAAAACCCAAGTACAACACTATTCCTAGTGAATTTTACAGGCGCTGCTGCCGCCCAAGGGGACAAAATGCTTTGGCAGACTGCGTTAAGAATCGACCATGGGCAAAGGGGGAAAATTCTCTGGCTTTTCATTCAAGGTTCCTTAGATTCTGGACACACTGGCTGCATTGAGGACTGATCTTGGGACTGACGACTGCTGGGAAATGCAGAGATACTTTGTCAATGACTGGCCTGATACTCAAGTTTATGGCCAGATTGCTAAAATTAAAATTTTCTTTGCTAAGTCACTGATTAACTCACTGATTAGCACATGATCTGAATCAAGTTTGGGGGGTAGAGCGACCTTGACAGAAAGCTCATTTATTCCAATACCACCTCTACTTTTTCCCACCTACTCAGGCATTGTATTCCAAAATTCATGTGATCCTCCCGCCTCAGCTTCCCAAGTATGAGAGACTATGGGAGGGTACCACATTGCAGAGCCACCGTGTCTACCTGCAGGTGAATTCATATGACATTGGGAGACACTACAGTCTACACAAGAGAGAACGAACAGTTGCAGGTGCTATGTGAATAATCTCATTAGTGCAGCTGACCTACTGAGTGAGGAAGGCTCCACAAGACTTGGAGCAGTTGCTCTAGTTCTCGCGCCCATGCTGAGATGCACCTGTACTTTCCAAGAAACCTAAGTTCTTCATATGGATTGCTTTTCATTCTTTATGTAACAGTATTGGGAAATTTGGTAGGAGTTTTTAATTCTGGAACTAAGACTTCCAAATGATAATACACAAAAATCACATTCTGTAAATAATATGGACTGGAGAGATGGCTTAGTGGTTAAGGCATGTGCCTGCAAAACAGAAGGATCCGTGTTCAATTCCCCAGTACCCACATAAAGTCAGATGCACAAGGTGGAGCATGTGTCTGGAGTTCATTCGCAGTGGCTAGGGGCCCTGGCACGCCCATTCTCTCTCTATTTGCCTCTTTCTCTCTCTCTCTCTCTCTCTCTCTCTCTAATAAATAAAGAAAAAATTTTTTAAATCTTCTACATACTATCACATACAATCCCCTAAACCACACTTTGTAGATAATCTACATACTGTCACACACAATCCCCTTGAGAGAGTATACAAAACTTTGTAGATAATCTTTTCTTTATTTCACTGGTGACATTCTAAGGTCAGTTAACTGTATTTTCTGCCATGCAGATCTGAGGAACAATGTGACTTCTAAGTACTATACGTCACAGAAACATTTTGAATTATATTCTGTGCACATATGGTTATGAGACAGGCAGTACTGCCTGGCAGAAAATAACAGAAATCAACGAGACACTATTCTCTGAAGCTATGGTATCCTTGCTTTGAAAACACAACAACTATTAGTAATGAAAAGAGCATGAGCCGGGCGTGGTGGGACACACCTTTAATCCCAGCACTCAGGAGGCAGAGGTAAGAGGATCACTGTGAGGTTGAGGCTACCCTGAGACTACATAGTGAATTCCAAGTTAGCATGGACTAGAGCAAGACCCTACCTCGAAAAACAAAACACAATCCTGTTTACAATGTGATAGCTTTTCTTCTTTTCCGTTGTGTCCCTTTTCTGCACCCCCCCAAAGCCACCATAAAAGCCTTCATGTTTCCTAAAGTAGATGTCTGCCATTGCTAACCAGCCCTATACAGACTGTGTGATTTCTAGAATTTGTCATGTGGGACAGAGTGCACTGATAATCTGTGACCAGCTCTGATGGAACACAGACTACAGGAAGTTCACTACTAGACATACACCAAAAGGACTCTACCTCCTACCACAGAGAAACCTGCACATCCACGTTCATTTCTGCTCTGTTCGCAATGGCTAGGAAATGGAAAGAAAGGAATCGTAAGAGCACAGCGTACCTATGCGACAAGAAGCAGCCTTTATCTGATGCTGAAGTAATTTAAATCTATGAAGACTTAATGAATAATAAGCTAGGCAGTTTTAAAAATTATAAATGATTTTACATTTATTAAAATAAATTAAAGTAAGAATGCCAGTGTCTTCTTTCATCGTGTGACTTCTGCAGCTAGTACACATCGGGGCAACAAGATGCACAGTATAAGAGGCATGACGGTAGACCGTGGTCAGCTTCCGCTGTGCAATCTTCAGACCTACCCAAGACACTCCAGACAACTAGAAAAGCAGCTGGCTATAAAGGCACTGTTCTAGCTTGAACCTCACAGTTGATCAACTTACCAAGTCCCGGTGCAATACCCAGTTGGCATGCAGATAGTGAATGCCATCCAGGATCTGATATAAAAGTGACTTCACCATTCCCCGAGGTAACTGAACTGGCTTCTTGTTTGCTTTAGAAGCTCTGTGGAACTTGATTATATGCTGAAAGAAAGGAAAATATCATAAGTTTAGAAAAGAAAAGAGGGAAAGATAACTTGAAAATATTCACCAGAAAAGGGAGACACTTAGGTATTACTAAAGAATATAGTATTTCCTTTTTGCTAAAAAGTGTAATTAACATTTCCTAATAACTAAGGCCAAAATTCCATTTCTAAGGTACATGCTAGAGTCTCAGGAAATGAAAGATAAAAAAGGGAAGTACAAAAATGTGATTTTACTTTTAGAAGTCTATTTGAAAGTTAATTACATTTGGAGTGCAATTGACAACATTATCATTTTTATTTTCTTAAGATCAAATGAAAGGCAGGGGTAGAACAAAGCTCAAGAGATCCTTTTAGCTGCCGAGAATATCATGGATGTGTACCTCTTTATGGCAGAGGCTATAAACAAGCAAGTAGGGAACTATTTCAGTAAAAATCCACATAGCTCAAAGAAATGGTGATAAGTAAAAGGCCAGTTCAAACTAGATAAATTTAGGTGAATGCCTGTCATCCTTAGGAAGCTTGGGAGGCAGAGACAATCAGATCCTCAGTGCAAGCGGAACTAGCTTACTCAACTGAGTTCTGGGTTCAGGGAAAAACCCTGTCTCAATAAATATCTTGGGGGACTGAAGAGATGGCTCAAGAGTTAAGGTGCTTGCCTGCAAAGCCTAACAACCCAGGTTCAATTCCCCAGTACCCATGTAAAGCAAGATGTTCCAGGTGCATGCAGCTGGAGTTCATTTGTATTGGCTAGAGGCCCTGGCATGCTTATTCTCGCTGTCTCTCTACTTGCAAACAAATAAAAAATAAACAATTTAAATAAATAAGTAATGTGGGGAAGCAATATAAGGAGAAATTCACTGGCAACCTCTGGCCTTATATATATGTATATCATGGGTACTCACACATGTATATACCACACACATACAATCAGGCAAAACAAAAAAGGCTAAACAGCTTAACACTGGTTGAGCCCCATAATATGAAAATTTGAAATGTTCCAAAATCCAAACTTTTGAAAGCTAGCATAGTGCCTCAACTGGAAAATTCCACTGTGAAACAAAGATCACAAGTACCATATGAAATCACCTTTAGGCTACACATGTAAATACGAAATAAAAATCATCAATAAACTTCAAGTTTAGACTGAAGTCCCATCCCCAAGATATCTCATTACATAATGCAAATATCCTAAAATTGGAAAACTATAACTTTTCAGGTTCCAACCATTATGGTAAGGTATGCTCAACCCACTAAGCAAAGCAAAATAATTTAGCTTTGGTAAAACAGTAACCACACTCTATGAAGTGCTATTCTTAAAATATAAACCTAATTGTTTTTAATCACTCTTGAAACTCTAGTCGACAGCAACTGTCCTGTCTGCCAGCAGCTCCCTTACCCAGAGGTCATGCTCAGCATAGTCAAAAAGAAGCCATACTTTCCGATCCGCATGAGACAGAAACACCTTTTGAAGAGAGATGACGTTTGGATGTTTAAGCTCTCGAAGTAACTACAAGACAAAGAATATCCATTAACATATTTTACCAAAAAATAATATTAAAAACCACACCAAGTTAGGTGTGGTGGCACACACCTGTAGTTCCAAATACTTGGAAGGCTGTGGTAGAGGGATCCCTTTGTGACTAGAAGTTCAAGGCCAGCTTGGGCAACAAAGAAACACTTCATCTCAAAAAAGCAAACAAACTAATCCATACCATTTGTAGCTCAAAGGCAGAATCAGCCTAGATGTCCAGCAACTGATGAATGGTTAATAAATATGTGATACAAAGCCGGGTGTATGGAGCCCTTGGGAGGCAGAGGGAGGAGGGCCAGCCTGGGACTACAGAGTGAACTTTAGGGCACTATGTGGTACATATATACAATGGATTTTTATTAAGATGAGAAGAAGAAAAAAAAAGAAATTGTAGAATTTGCAGGAAAATGAAAGAAACTGAAAATATTCTATCAAGTAGGGTAACTCTGACTCAAAAAGACAAACACTGCATGTTCTCCCTTGTATGCATATCCCAGCTTTGGGTCTCAGACTGGTGTGGGTACACAGCCTGGAGTGTCTCCCTCCACAGAGCAGGAAGTTAGAACAGGGATTGGGGGGGGGTGCTTATCCCAAGTGCATCAAGTGTGCTGTCTTCAGCAAAGGAGTACTGCCTTTTAGCCTAGACGGGCAGCAGTGAGCCATGACAACACCCTGTAGTATTAGGGAGAGGGTCAAGGAGAGAAGATTGCGTAGCACAAGTGACATGAAAATGGTGGAGTGTATACTGAGACTGCAAAAGGTTAAGCAGAGATGAGGGTTGGGAGATATAAAAAAGCAAGAAGTAAGCAAGAAGGATTACTACTTGGTATACTAAAATAAAAAATATGTACATTAGAAAACGGCGAGAATGAACAGAAGTACCCTAACACAGATGGGTCATGCTGCTCCTGGTAGCCGTGGGCTATCCAACAATAATATCAGTGCCAGGCATGAGATACCTCCCAATGACTAGTTGGTCTTGGCTATCCAGCACAACTAAAGGTAAGACACCACACCTGATTGGTTCCGGACATTTGAAAAAAAAAAAAATCAAGTTGGAACTGAGGTAGAAGCTTTTGTCATAGTGCCGTGTAGATGCTTACTGAGAAAACTCATCAACGCAATCACTACTGTGATGAAACCTCCATTCTACAATGCTGACCCTCCAGACAAGAGAAGACCCTGCCTGCAATGGTGGTTACATGACCCCAGAAAGAACCTACCACATCTGCACACATGTGTACACATGCAAAGAACAGTTAAGTTTTCCCTAGATGCCAAGTATGGTAGGAAGCATGTAACGCGCATTATCTCACTCAATCATGAACTTACACCATGAAGTATTTATGTTGTCCCTACTTTACAAATGAAGGCCAGTGGCTTAAGAAGGTTAATTTGCTCAAGGTCTCAACCTAGAAGCACAAGAACCAGGACTTGCATGCTTTTAGAATTAACTAATTTTTAAGGCACAAAGTCAGTACTTTTAACTAGAGTAATCTAATACTAGCACCTCCCAAGAGTGCTGGAGGAACAGTTATGTTCATAATTCTGGGACACAGAAATCTTAAAAATACTGGATGATGAATTTGAAAATATCAGGCTCACCAGGCCCAACCCTGCTTAGAGCTTCTGAGATCAAACGAGATGGGGCGCATTCAGGGTGGTATGGCCGTAGACCAGGCTCAATGTATTCTTTCTCTTCCCTTTTCATAGTCAGTTCATCCTAGCAGACAGCCTGGTACCTTAAAATACTTCCAAATATTTGATGAGTAAATGAATAAAAAGTAAAATGTAAAACTAAGTCCAAATGTTGGCTCTTTAATCTATGGATTACAATCTATTTTGTAAAAATACTTGATTATTCCCCAGTTCATCTGGACAGCCTGACAATAAATATTGGAGGATAACGACCTTACTAGAAAGAAGCTATTACTTAAATAATACTAAGCATTACCTAAATAATACTTAATATTTACATAATTTAATATTATTATGAACTGTTACCCTAAGGTTTATATGCTTAAGTTCTGAGTACCTTACAATGTGGCTTTAATAAACCACTCTAACTAGTGCCCTAATAAGGAGAGGGTAAGAGGAGGAGGTTCAACAGGACGGCAGCAGAATCCCAGGAATGACTGTCCAGAGAGACAGCAACAAGGCCACAGCCATTTGCCAGCCAAGGAGAAAATGCTCAGAGGAAACCCATCTTGCCAGAGCCCTTACCATTATTCAGAATTATGTGAAATAGCCTTGCTAGTGCTATATGAGGGAAAAGACCCAGAAAAAGCATAAATATGTAAAAAAGTAAAACTATCTTATTCATAAATGACACAATCATTTATGTAGTTAACCCAAGGAATCACCCAAAATCTATCAATAAATTTATAAATAACTCAGAATATAAACAAAACAAAATACAATAAAGAAAATTTTATTTTAGAATATAAAACAGGACCAAGAGGAAAAATAAAAATTTGAAATTAATTCCATTTTGTGTAATGCTTTTTAATTAATCTATAAAGAATGAGTTAAACAAAAGGTACATAAAATCTTTACATTAAAAACTATAGACATAAAACACTATTAAAAAAATTAGAAAAATCTTATAAAACACAAATTTTAATTGGCTTTTAAATCTTAATATTATATCAATTTTCTCTGGGTTGATCCAAGTCATAATTCTAGCAGGCATTCTTTAGAAATGAAATTGACTAGCTGGCAAAAAACAATGTGACTTTGCCAAGGACCTTAAATAACCCAGATAACTGTGACAAGAGAGTAAAACTGGCCGGGCGTGATAGTGCAAGCTTTTAATCCCAGCACTCAGGAGGCAGAGGTAGAAGGATCACTGTGAGTTCAAGGCCACCCTGAGACTACATAGTGACTTCCAGGTCAGCCTGGGCTAGAGCGAGACTCTACCTTGAAAAAGAGAGAGAGAATAAAGCTGGTGGCCTGATCTTATCTGACCTTGGGTTTTACTGTAATCCGGTGCTAGCTTCAAGCTCCACAGGACATCAATGGCACAGAACACAAAGCCTAGAAGCGGGCCTACACTTACACAATCATTTAATCCATGATTTGATAAAGATTTCTTTAGCCAAATAAAGAAAACATCCATCAATGGAAAAATTTGGGAATTAGACTTCATTAAAATGAAAAATTTCTGCTCATCTTGGATCACAGAGCCATGATTAAATTACAAGTACACTTCCCAATATCTTTCTGTGTTTAGTTGCACTTATTTATTGTCATACAGGTAAAAATAAAGATGTTTGATTCACAATTCAATGAAGTTTTATTCATAAAAACATCTTGTTAAAAATAATAATCACATGAACCATAAATGTACATTTATGTATTTATATATCTAGCCCTTGGAGCCAAACCCAGAGCAAGATCAAGACAGAGACCCTTATCAGCATTCCAAAAGATCCTTGTCCCCTTTCTGGTCACTCTTGCCAAGGGTGATGACACTTGTTCCCAAGGGTCATCACTATCCTGACTTCAAACAAGACAATCAGTTTAATGAACTTTAATTCTTTAAAACTGACTTGTATATACAGAATAGTACATGCTGAATAGCTGCCAACAGTTAATACAGATCTCTTTTCTCAAGAATCAGAGTATGAAACATTTTCAGTTAATCGTAATAATCTTCTACATATTCCTTATATTATCTTTCATCTCACCCTTACAACCCCTTTTGATGGTAATTCTTTGTTTTGTTTTGTTTTTTGAGGTAGGGTCTCGCTCTAGCCCAGGCTGACCTGGAATTCACTATGCAGTCTCAGGGTGTCCTTCAACTCATAGTGATCCTCCTACCTCTGCCTCCGGAGTGCTGGGATTAAAGGCGTGCACCACCACGCCCGGCTTTGAGGGTAATTCTTACATGCGCTACGAAACCTGAAACTTCACCCTCTAACTCTTGCTGTCTATTCTTCTATCATTTCTGTAAGTTTCTATCATGAGGTCTGTGGGTGCACTGTTTGCATTGCTAAGATTTGAGTCTTCCTTCAGTAGAGTATGAATATGAGTACAGGGACCCCGATGTGTTCTGTTTTATTTCATTTTCTCACACTTATCACTGTCCATAACAACAACAACATTGGACACAATAATTGAGGTTGGTTGAAGAATCATTAGCATGAATATGTTAAATGAGCACAGTTATTTATTATCACCAGATCATTTATGGGTAAACAGAAGAGCTAAGAAAAACAAAGATTAAAATATATGCTCTAGTACATGATGATTAAATCAGAAATCAGAATTATTTGGAAATAATTTTACAAGGAAGCAATATTATTTTAAATGTATAATTATTTAAGTAATATATTCACATGAGAATACATCTCTTTGGAATTAGGATACTAATGACCAAAGGAAAAAAAATGTATAACTTTTTATATAGCAAAATCAACAGATACAATGATATTCAAGCAATAGGATCTCATCTTAACATAAAGACATTAATTCCACCCTAGTAATATAGAAATATTAATTTTATATGGTATAACTACTTTCACGGACCCAAATGAAATAATAACTAGAACCTTAAGTTTCAGTAATACTGAGGATGATACAATGACTCAGTTGGTAAAGCACTTGCCATAAGTGCCTGAATTTGGATCACCTGCACCCATGTAAATGCCAGCATGGTGGTGTGTGCCTGTAACCCCAGTGCTCAGGTCCCCAGAAAAACGACCTAGCTAGACTAGCTGAATTAGTGAGCTATGTGTTCAATGAAACTATGTGACCAAGAAATAAAGGTGAAGAACAACTGAAGAAAACACCTGACATCAGCCTGTAGCCTCTGCAGCCATGTCCACACATATGGACATTCACCCACATACATATGCAATCACACATACATACACACACAAAATAAAAAGAATTAGTAATGTTTTGGAAAGTATATTTGCTCCCATAAATGAGATTAGCTTTATCCCAGAAAAATAAATAAATGTATACAGTAAATTTTGCTAGATGATGTATGCCACCTTTATTTCTCTTTAAACACAAATATATTTTCTGTAAATGCATGATATGACAAATGTTTATCAGCTTTCAGTTAATGAGGTAAGTACAATCCAAAGACCTCCATAGCTGACAGTCATCGGTCAGCTGATAATGATGATAAGAGAGCTTCACTCACCGCTATTTCTCTACAAGCCGACATAGAGATTCCAGTTCCTTCTATTTGTTTTAAAGCATAGTCTTTATCATCCTTCCTGCAAAAACAAAGTTGTTTTAACACACACATAAGTCTACGTTAATGGCATTTTAATGAAAAATATAAACAGAAGCAGATCACAAGTTTAACACATATTTGATAACTTTCTCCCATATAACCAAATAATGTCAAACAAAATCATCTTATATAATCTAGGTCAATACCATTATCTCATGAGGGAAGTCAGCATCAACAGAATTTAAGTCCAAGGCTACAGAGCAACCTGTGAAAGGAGTAGATGTGGACACAGTAATCCTGACACAGAGCTTTTGTTTGGAACAGTTTTTTTCCACTCTACTATGTCTATATTTCTTTCCTTTCCATCCACACATGTGCGTCTGAATACACATGACAAAAATATAACACAAACCTTGGTTTCTTTTTTTTTTTTTTAGCACAGTGATAGAGAGAGAGAGAGAGAGAGAGAGAGAGAGAGAGAGAGAGAGAGAGAGAGAGAGAGAGAGAAAACACCAGGGCCACCACCTTGTGGGTCTGACATATGTGGGTACTGGGGAATTGAACCCGGGGCCTTAGGCACTGGAGGCAAGAGCCTTAACCGCTGAGCCATCTCTCCAGCCCAGCCATCTCTCCAGCCCCTTGGTTTCTTTTAATAACATTTAAAAATGTTACCTACTGCCAGGCGTGGTGGCGCATGCCTTTAATCCCAGCACTTGGGAGGCAGAGGTAGGAGGATTGCCATGAGTTCAAGGCCACCCTGAGACTACATAGTGAATTCCAGGTCAGCCTAGAGTGAGACCCTCCCTCGAAAAACCAAAAAAAAAAAAAATGTTATCTACTTATTTACATGTGCATATAGGGAGCACACATGCTACACCTGTGATACTTTGCATCCAGCTTTATGTGGGTGCTGGGGATTCAAATCTGGGTAACGGACTGTGACCACTGAGCCGTCTCCCAAGTCCCAAACTTGGTTTCTAAAACTGATATATCAACAAGATATATCACTAAAGCACAAGATGGTCACAATACAGTAAATATGTTACAACCATCATAATCTGATAAGGCGTATCTCAGTGTCATGTTCAAGTTCCTCTAAGTGATACTCCACAGGCATTTAATGAGTACATACTATGTGTCATGGTTTGATCCAGGAGGCACCCACAAATGAATGTGTTCTGAATGCTGGATACCCAGCTGATGGCAGTTTGGGTATTGGAACCTTGCTGGAGCTGTGCTGGTGGGGGCAGGCTTATGGGTGTTATAAGCCAGCTTCCCCTTGCCAGTGTTTGGCACATTCTCCTGTTGCTGTTGTCCATCTGATGATGGCCAGGAGGTGATGTCCACCCTCTGCTCATGCCATCATTTTCCTGCCATGATGGGGCTTCCCCTCAAGTCTATAAGCCAATAAACCCATTCCTCCACAAGCCGCTTCTGGTTGGGCTCTTTCTGCGCAGCAACGAGAAAGCTGACTACAATTTTGTTACCAGGAGTGGGGTCATTCGTTGCTGTTAGAACCCTGATTCTGTGGCCTTGGTCTTTTGGAAATGATTTCTAGTAGGAATGTGAATAGATTTGCAACTTCAGCCTAGAGACACCTTACAGTGCTGTAAGTACAGCTTTATGGACTACTCTGATTAGAGGTGAAAGTCCTGAATGCAGTAAAAACTATGGACTGTGAGGTCTGGCTTACAAAGGTGAGAAAGAACTTTGTTGGGATTGTTCCAAAAGGAGTTTTTGTGAAAGGCTTGCTGTGTTGTGCCTGCCTGTGTCCTGAGAACTTGTGCAGGGTTGATTTTCATAGAAATGGGACTGGTGTGAGCAGATGGAGATGGCACAGAAAGAAATGAAATCTCTGGGTGGAAACTGCTGCCCGTTCAGCTGCAATTGTTTGAGAGATGACAACCATTGAGACTGGGCCAGGTGATCTGCATTGGGGCAGCAGGAAGGTACAAACTCTTTGAAGTAAGGGGCCTGAATGCTGAAGGTTTCCTGCTCTTCAAAATTGGCTTTTCCCCCTCCCTGGATTAACAAGTTGGTAGCCCACCTGGTACTATGGAATATAACAAATGCAGGAAGAGAGGATCATTGGATTTCCAATACAATTTTGGTTTTGAAAAATGACCATCAGCAGTGTGAAGCAGGCGTGTTGGATTATCTTCGTGGAAGCCTGATGGAGCCATGAGGATGAACTGTGGGTTCACAGTAGAGAACCTGTGAAATGCCAGGGCTGTGGGATGGCTGCCAAGGAGAGCTGCCAGCACCAGAAGAAGTTTTCTTGAACTGTGAGTAGCCAAGCTTAAGGGGTGGAATTGGATCACCAAGAAACTTGTTACCAGTTAGAATTATTGGACTTAAGAGTTTGATGTTAGCCAGGCATGGTGGCGCATGCCTTTAATCCCAGCACTCGGTAGGCAGAGTTAGGAGGATCACCATGAGTTCAAGGCCACCCTGAGGCTACATAGTGAATTCCAGGTCAGTCTGAGCTAGAGTGAGACCCTACCTTGAAAAAAAAAAACAAAACAAAACAAAAAAAAAACAAAAAACAAAAAAAAAAAAAAAAGGAGAGTTTGATGTTGCCCTGCTTGTTTTAAATCTTGCATTGGTTCAATCTGTTTTTGCCATGCCAAATGGTATCTTTTGCAGTGAGAATGTTCTGTGCCATTATGGGTTTGCTTTTTGGTAAAGAAAAATTGTGGGGACTTAGGGAGTTGAACTGAATGCATTATATTTTACATCATGCATGATTATTAGTTTGTGAGGGCCAGGGGTGGACTGTCATGGTTTGATCAGGTGTCCCTCACAAACGAATGTGTTCTGAATGCTCAATCCCCAGCTAATGGCAGTTTGGGTATTAGAACCTTGTTGGAGCTGTGTTGTTGGGGGAAGGCTTATGGGTGTTATAGCCAGTTTCCCCTCGCCAGGGTTTGGCACACTCCCTTGTTGCTGTTGTACATCCAATGTTGGCCAGGAGGTGATGTCCACCCTCTCTCTGTTCATGCCATCATTTTCCCTGTCATCATGGAGCTTCCCCTCAAGTCTGTAAGCCAAAATAAACCAATTCCTTCACAAGCAGCTTTTGGTTGGGTTGTTTTTGTGCAGCAACGAGAAAGCTGACTACAACACTATGTATCCATAACTGTACACCAAAGTTCTGTCTCCTATGGAGTTTTCTGTGTATAATCTCTCATAGTATAATACGTAAGTGCCACAATACAGCAAGTATAAGCCAGAGAAGTTATCCAAGGGTAACTTTGGTAGAAGAATCATCTACACGAAGTCTAAAAGGCTATTTTCAAACATCTTAGACTCAAACATTTTATTCTCTTATTACTAAAGACCCTGAAGAGGATCAGACAGGATGGATAGTGATGGAAAGAAGTTGTTTGGAGTTGAAAGGCTGGGAAAGATCCCACTTTGGTGATTTTTAATTTTTTTAAGTGCTTAATCACTTTTATTACTAGTAAAACTTACATTGCATTATTTATGCTTTTATAGCATATTTAAAACCAAAGACTGGGCTGGAGAGATGGCTCAGTGGCTAAGGCACTTGCCTCCAGTGCCTAAGGCCCCGGGTTCAATTCCCCAGGCCCCACATAAGCCAGACCCACAAGGTAGTGGCCCTGGTGTGTTCTCTCTCTCTCTCTCTCTCTCTTTCTCTCTCTCTCTCTCTCTCTCTCTCTCTTTCTCTATCTCTCTCTCCCTCTCTGCTTGAAAATAGATAAATAAAATAAAAATAAATAAAATAGAAAATATATTTTTTAAAAAACCCAAAGATTTAGGTAAACAAATCTCAATTATAATATTACTTCCCTGGGAAAATTTATTTTGATAATTGGTTTTACAACCTACTTTCTAGTAAAGCAATATGGGCATTCATCATGTGAGAAAAGGCATTAAGAATATCTATACTTAATGCTTACTAACCTGAATGGCTCCCCCAAGTCCTAGAGAAGTTAAGGACATAGAAAGAAATATCACTAGGTTGGGAATCAGTCCACAGGACACACTTATGTTCAGAGTACTGGTTAGCCAGGTGGTTAGCGCAGGAATACACTACGCCCTGTCCTATGGACGGTGTGACTTGAGAGGTTTCCCAGAACAAAGAGAACAGCAAGAATTGAAATACTAAGTTCAACAGACTCAGTCATTCATCATCTTACACATACCACACAACTAAACACCCACACACACACCGCCATACATACCACACTCATCAAAGACTCACCCACACACGGCCATACATATCACACTCACCAAAGACTCACCCATACACCGCCATACATACTACATTCACCAAAGACTCACCCATACACCACCTTATACATACCATCTTGGTTTTGTAATTTAAAAATTTGTCAATTGGTCAGTTCTTCTCAATTAACTGAAAAAAAAATCTAATCCTCAATCAGTTCTTTCCTTGCTGGAAGTAACTGCATAGATTTTTATTTCATTTCAAGTAAGTTATTGGGAAAATATCCAATGGAAAGAATATCAACTAACTAGAAAAAGATGCATAACTTTTAAAAGGTGACCTCCTGTTGAAAATTATTTGCTGTAAATACCACCACAATTTAACCATATGTCATGATTTATATAGCATGTACTTGATATATGTATTTTTAGTAAAATTATAAATGCACAGAAGATAAGAAAGACTGCTCACTAGCTTCAGGAATGATTCAATGAAAATTATAAAAATAATGCCAATATAGTAATCTAGGTATAGCTGACCATGGATTTAACCTTGAAGGTCTATTTGTATGCAAAATTTTCAGTTCTGCAATATTTGAAAAAAAATCACATATGAACTATGTAGTCTAGAAAGAATAAAAGATTACTGTATACACATGTGAAACTTTACTTTCCACTAAAATCATGAGAAGGGGATTTTTTAGATATATAATCTCTAACAGTGAAAGATGGGGAAGGACATTATCTGGTTGCCATTTTACAGAGTGTGGGTTTTGCTTCACTACTGGGAAGTAGCACCCACCTGTCTCAATTTTAAAACAATGCAGGAATTGCTATTTTCCTGAAATGGCCCAGGCCCCTAAAGCTGAATGCCCAGCAATGGAAGAATTCCAAGGACCCTAGAGCCCCTGTAAGAACTCCCTAGTCTATGAGGGAAGTGGCCAGACGCCTTCTCGGGCTTTCCAGAATAAAGCCTGTCTCTGCTATCTGTTGAGCCAAGTCTTTTCTCTTGCTTCATTCTCTGCCTGTCTGACTTTATCCTAGCAAATACCAGCTAGAAAGCAAATGATCAAACAACTGATACGAGTGTAAAAGACAATCAAAACATAGTGAAGAAATTCAAATCCAATTAGACTTAAGAGCAAAACCCTTCAAAGGCAGATGATGGAAAACATGCGCTTCCTCCAGAAGTAGAATTAATGAAGAGAAAAAGTGAAGATACTCTTCCAGAAAACAGACCAGAAATACAAAGAAGTAAGAAAAGTAGAATGGCTGAAAAGTAGAAGGCCTTGGATATCCAAAAATACCCTCAGCAAAAGAAACACATTGGGAGGTATCTCAATACCTGATTTAAAGCTATTCTACAAAGCCATAGTAACAAAACTGCATGGTACTAGCATAAAAACAGGCAGACCAATGGAACAGAAGTGAAGACCCAGCTCTCAGTTCAAGTAACTTCAGCTACTTGATCTTTGACAAAGGTGTCAACAATGTACACTGGAGAAAAGACACATCTTCAACATATGGTATAGAAAAATTGAATAAATATGTGTAAAAAAATGATACACTCCTCTCACCATGCACAAAAATCAACTCCAAATGGACTCAAAGACCTGAATATAGGACCTGAAACTCTTAAAAACCTGTAATAAAAATTGAAGGGACTCTCCATGATATAGGAGTGGGGTAAAACTTCCTGAGCATAACCCCAGTAGCCCAGAAAATTCAAAATCATTCAACCAATGGGATCTCATCAAGCTAAAAAGCTTCTGTACAGACAAGCATACTGTACAAATAACCAACAAAAATTTTCACCAGCTACACCACAGAGGCCCAATATCTAGAACCTATAAAGCACTCAAATTAAGTAATAAAAATTCACTCAAAAAATGGGGCAGTGAAATAAATAGGGAATTCACAAAGAAGGAAATACAAACGGTTAATTCTCACTTAAGAAAATGTTCTACATCCTTTATCATCAGGGAAATGCAAACAAAACAACTATGAGATTCCACCTCCTCCAGCTAGAATGGCAATCATTAAAAAGTCTAGAATGCTGGAGAGGATGGAGAAAAAGGAACCCTCATTCACTGCTGGTGGGAGTGCAAACTTGTACAACCACTATGGAAATCAATGTGGAAGCTCCTGAAAAAGATGAAAATAGAGTCACCAACTGACCCAACTGTCCCTCTCTTGGGCATCTACCCTCAAGGCTCCTCTCTTCAACAAAGACATGTGCGTAATCATGTTTATAGCAGCTCAATTCACAACAGTTAAGAACTGGAATCAACCCAGATGCCCATCACTGGATGAATGGACATCAAAGTTGTGGTGCATTTTACACCATGGAATTCTACTCAGCAGCAAGGAAAATGGCACATTTGCAGGAAAGTGGAAGGACTTGGAACAGATCATTCTCTGCAAGCTCACACAAGAGCAGAAAGACAAATGCCACATATTCTCCCTCATATGGTGTTCCTAATCAGGTTAAGCTTGAATAGTAAGCAAGCCTGATATGTAAATTTAGAGACCAGCAATGGGGATGGAAGGGATTGAGGGGAGTGAGAGGGTGTGGAAGATATAGACAAAACTAAATCCAAAATGAATTGATACCATAGAATCCTTACTTTTGTACAGAGGCTAAATGATATAACCTTCCAAAGGAATATTGGGGTATCATCTGGTAAGAAGGATCCTGAAGAGGGTGGGATGAAGCCTAACCCTAATACAACTGGCTCTGGCTTGTAACTCTCTGTAACAGAAATTAGTTACTTCCCATATTGAGCTGTTGATTGGAAGAGACCTCAGAGGTCCCCAAAACAAGACGGGCATCTGTCAAAGCACTTACTTACCCATCTGAGATAAAAATAAGACCCTACTGCTGAAGACACCACAGGCTGCCATCACATAACACTGAGAGACCCGGCTGGAATCTGGAAGGAAGCCAGTTCCCAAATGGTTAGCCCATACAGTGCTGGAATGTGCTCCCTAGCTGCCAGGGCAAACTGGCCAATGACACTGGAAGAAAGCAGGGACACTGCTATATGACAACAACCAGCATGGCAAGAAGTACACACCTGTGCAATAGTGGCACTCAATCTAGGTGAGTAATCAAGGGCTCTGATTGGCTAAGAGATCAACTCATTGGCAAGGAACCCTTAACTGGAACTGGGATCCAAGCCAAATTCCTATGGAGATTAAGATTTTGGACTCCAAGGGGAAGCCCCTACTAACTATGGGCCTAAAGGGAGGCTACATCCATTGAGGCTCACCAAATGAACAATGTTTGCTCATTTAACACATGATGATCTCACTCTGCATTGGAAAATGTTTGTATTTTTCAGAAGGCAGCTAGTACCATGTAGAACCCAATTCTACCAACAAGACCTGAAATAAGAGCTGACTCCCTGGCAGGAGATGAACCGCCCTGACACATCAACTAGGGCCCAGGTGAAATCACAGAGGAAGTGGTGATTCGAGCAAGAGTACTGCTTCCATAGCGAGTCAGACAACCCATGCAAGGGTAATGGAGACAGACTCGGAGGATACTTGGTCATTCCAAAGTAAAAACCAGAGACTCTTAAGTCCTCAACATGAAAGCAGACTTAAAACACACCCACCATGGCCCAGAGAGCTTTTCGGAAGAGGGGGTAGAAAGATTTTAAGAGCCATTGTGGGCGGGGGAAATCCAGAGACATTGCCCAACTCCCTCCCTCCCAAAAAAAACCGTCTGCTGTTCCCACAATTCATAGCCCCCCATACCATGGAGCATTCTGGCAATCTCACCATGCAGAGCCTTCAGTGGAAGACATGTAGGTAGAAGGGAAATGGTGGTACCTACACAAGACTTGTACAGAGTTTCAACTGATTAATAATTATATATACATATATATTAATATAGATCCAATGGGATCCAATGCAATACTAGGAGTTCCAGAAGCAGGAAGACAGAAAAGAAAGGAAACGTCCCAATCTGCAAAATGTGATGTGGAAAATAGAAGGGTCTACAGAGATCCCACCATAAACTGATGAAAACAGACCACTCAAGACACAGCACCTAAATTTACATTTCAGAGATTTTAAGTTTCTGGCAAGGATGGTTAAGGAGTCATTTAGAAAGAACAGAGAATAAAACCTTTAGTGTTCTCAACACCAGTTCACTATACTGTGATCAGCGCACAGAAGTTCCATTGGAGCAGTTAGCTGAACAGCAGCTGCAAGCGTCCCAGCAGAATGCTCGGTTCAGTGAGGAGGGTCCAGCCAGCCTGGCTACTGTGAGCTCCAGTCATTCCTCCCTTCTCCATCCCATGACTGCAGTACAGCTCTTTCCCCCAAACACCTTGAACACCTCTCCTGCTATATAAGGTGGTTCAGAGTAAAATATAGCCCTTTAATGAGTAAGCCAACACAGAGCCTCAAAAGTTCCTGTTTTCGACACCCGAGTAACAACATACTAGGGCCAGGAGAACCAGGCTGACTACTAGGCTATCCATGGTCCCCTGCCCCAAGGACTGATCCAGACGGCCCACAGAGGAGGATATCCAGCTGATTGGGGATGGGGAAGAGGGGTATTGGGGAACTGGGGATAACAACTCATCGTTTGCCCATTAAATAATGTAACTCATTATGGACAATAAAAAAAAAAGAATAAAATGAAACCTAAAAGTGCACTCATCTGAAGAAAAAAAAAGTTCCTGTTTTCATTGAGAGGCATTTATCAACACAAAGCAAGATGTTACTTTACCTGCTAGAGAATTTCAGCAATCTCTTGTAAGTCCTGTAACAGTACTTTTGTCTTTTCTGACGATTTCCAGAATCAACATTTGACAGCACAGCTTCAAATAGTCCAACAGTAAGCAACCTCACAATTAATCTTTTGCATAAACATGCCTGAGGTAGAATCCAGCTTTCTTTTCTATCTCAAATTCAAATTCTCTAAATTCTTACATTCTAGCACCCACACTTTCAAATGAAGTGAAAAAGGAAAAGCAGACACTGTAACCGAATAGAGATCTCTCAAGGTAGGTCTCACTCTAGCCCAGGCTGAGCTGGAATTCACCATGTTGTCCCAGGCTGGCCTCCAATCCTCCTTGTTTCAGATAGCCTAATAGAATCTTAATGGATTGGAACAGAAGCTTCGAATCCTTTCTTGTCACAAAGCATCTAATCTACACAGAAACTCTAAGGCCTATCTAGCATACAGCTGGGATAGCAGCCCAAAGCAGTACACTGAAGAACAAGGAAAGACAAAGCCAGTCAGCAAATGATGGAGGCGGAAGTCAAAATGCTCAAAGGGCTACAACCCAAGCCCAAACGAGCAGGTGCACCAGCCAGTGAGGAGAGGCCTTGCAAGGGTCCACATAAAGTCCCAATGCTCCTTTCCTGCTTCACCAAATAGAGGCAAAAAGCAGTTGATGCTGAAGGGGGAAGGGTAAGGGAATGTCCTGAAAATAAAATGATTCTACAGGGCTGAAGAGATGGCTTAGTGGTTAAGGCTTTTGCCGGCAACACAGAAGGAGCAGAGTTCGATTCCTCAGTGCTCATATAAAGCCAGATGACCAAGAGAGAAATTAAAGACACTAGGAAATAGAAAGATATTGCATGCTATGAATAGGAAAAATCAATGTTATAAAAATGGTACTCACCAAAAGTAATGTAGATTTAATGCAATCTCTATCAAAATCCCAATACTATCCTTCACTGAAATAGAAAAAAAATCTTAAAATTCCTTTGGAAGCACAGATGCTCTTAGTCAAAGGAATTCTGAAGGGTGGGAGCAGAGGGCATCAGCACACCTGATCTAAAGATGCAGTACAAGTCCATGACAACAGAAACACCGTGGCATTGGCATAAAAACAGACATGCAGACCAATGGAGCAGAACAGAAAATCTAGATATAAATCCATGACAAAATACTAACTGGAGCAAAGATACCCTCTTTAAAAACTGGGTATCTGTTAGTAGAGGAATGAAACTGGATCCTATCTCCTCTCTAAGCGCAAGAATCAACTCCAAATAGACAATGACCGTACTGGAAGACCCGAGACTATGAAACTGCTAGATAAGAGGCATAAGGAGGGACTTTGGGTGGCTGGAATCAGATGGATGCCCCTCCCCCACAAACTTCTGTGTCTTGAATGCTCGGTCCGAGCTAATGGCAACACCTTTAGACCATAAGCAGGAGATCCAGAAGCCATAGCAAGCCTTCTCCTTGCTTTCTATGAACCATCTTACACCAGAAGTAGGGGATTCAAGACACAAGCAAAATCCACAGTGGCTATTAGCTCCTCAGAGATCACCAATGCCTTTGTGAACAAAAACAGAGTGAAACTCATGAACTCAGAGTAAAATTTACTAGAGTGACAGCTAGATGGCCACACACCAGCCCTGGTCCACCAGGCAGGCCCTGACACTTGAAAGGAGACTGAAAAACGAGTAGTTCAAGAGAAAAAACATGATGAAAAGTGACATGATCGTCATTGTCCAGTGTTGTTCTCACATCGTAAAGAGGGAATGCTCAAATATTAACTACTAAGGGACAGCCTTCTAAGATCCATATTGAATGCAATGCTAGAACATCAATCTTAACTTCTCCATGGTCACAGGACCCTCTCCATTTAACAACAAATGACACACTTAATGGCACTGCTACTAATCCCAGAGACAGTCCCTAACCATAGCTTTCACCATCCTCCTTTGTGGCACTCAACCATGTCCTTTAGTGAGGTGGGATATACAGTGCAAAAGAAATTACCACTGTAAAGGTTCTGTAATGATCTTTCTTAAAGTCAGCAAGGTCACTCTTATTCAAAAACCAGGTCACAGTTAATGTGGACAGTTATTTACTGGTGAGTATTTACGGTAATCTCAATGGATATCCCAAAAAGTTTAACTTTTTATAGACAAAGGAAAGAAAAGGTCTACCGATAATTCCAGACTTATTGCACCTGAAACAAACAACAACAAAAAAAAAAATTGGGCACATGCCCAAATTTGGGTCTATACCTAAGACACCTAACAATTTTCAACAAGTCCTTAGGCAGTACATCTAAGATCTTACACTTCCCTGTGTCTTTTTTTTGTTTGTTTGTGTGTTTTTGTTTTTCGAGGTAGGGTCTCGCTCTAGCCCAGGCTGACCTGGAATTCTCGATGTAGTCTCAGGGTGGCCTTGAACTCAGGGCAATCCTCCTACCTCTGCCTCCCGAGTGCTGGGATTAAAGGCACGAGCCACCACACCCAGTTTACACTTCCCTGTTTCTATTCTAAAGTAACATGTGGATGATCCTGTGTTGTTCTTGAAAGACAAAAAACAAGCTCTAAAACGGATTGGTTTTTTTTTTTTTTCACTTTAACTCAGAAAAGACTTAAGACTTCCCCCAAAATTGCAATTTAAAGAAAGTCTACTCTGAAAGCACATGACTGATCTTACAATTTTTTACTATGGACAGTTAAACTCGTGAAACCTTCCAGAGGCAAATAAGCACAAGAGGGCTGGAGAGATGGCTCAGCGGTTAAGGCATTTGCCTCCGGTGCCTAAGGCCCTGAGTTCAATTCCCCAGGACCCACATAAACCAGACCCACAAAGTGGTGGCCCTGGTGCTCTCTCTCTCTCTCTGCTTGAAAAATGAAAAAATAATAAGCACAAGATTCCTAGATCTCACTCACCATCAGAGGCAGTAGGTTCCCATCTTTCCATAAGGGATGATCATTAAACAAATTAATGAAGTCCTTCATACCAAACCTCTTCCCCAGGAACCTAAACATGAATAGACCTTTTGTAACTTAAAATGAGCAGAAAGCAACTTCCTTCTTTGAGCTGTCCTGATTATCATAAATGTTTGTACTTATTCACACATGAGCTATCTGAACAAGCCCTCCATGGAAACCAGAGACCAATAGCTCACTGTAGCACCTCTCGACACAGTGGCAAACAATGTCCCTTCTTTGCTAAAAGAACCACAGTAGCTACCATTGACTTGCTTAAAGGTCTTCTTTAAATGACAAGGTCACTCATACTGAAAAATCTTGGCTGCTTACTGAAAAAACATTCAGTGAAAAGGTTTAACTCACATAAAATCCTATTGTGTGCAGGAAAGGGGTGTATACTTTAAGCAACTGGTTAAAGTTACTTAAAATGCTTAACTTGTGGGAGTGGGCTAAATTTGGCCCATGAATAGTATTTTGCCAATTCACACTGAGGCAGGAGGATTGCTATGAGTTGGGAGAAGGGAGGGAGGCAGGGAAGAGAAATAAGGAGAAATCAAGGAGAGCGGGGAGGCAGGGAGGTTGGAAATCTGATACAGGATCTTAACTCACCCCTAGCATGGGATCTCTTGCTAGAAGCAACATGTGCCCAGATGTATAAAGTCCGTGCACTCACCAGAGCCACTTAACTGGTTAATAGAGATGAATGGATTAATATATTTGCCTCTGCCGGGCGTGGTGGCACACGCCTTTATTCCCAGCACTCGGGAGGCAGAGGTAGGAGGAATGCCGTGAGTTCAAGGCCACCCTGAGACTACATAGTGAATTCCAGGTCAGCCTGGACTAGAGCGAGACCCTACCTGGAAAAACCAAGAAAAAAAATATATTTGCCTCTGCAGTTAGAATATGGATATTGGCAGAAACCTAAATGCAACCTGTCATAGTTAACCTCTGGTGATATTGAGACAGTTTGTGATATTAGCAGTCCTAACATTGAATCTGAAAAATGAAATTGCATGAAATGATATACTCTAATAGGGACAAACTGGTAATAAAATCTGTCAACATCCATAGAAAAACTTTACTGAAAGGGCTAAGCATGTAGCAGCCTCTCACTAGTACAACCTTGGCATAGTCAATAAAGATCACTCACAGACAAAAGTGGTCTCTTTGCTGCACTGGAACTGAAGGGGAAGCCAGTTTCCTCCTAGCTAGCCCCACAGCACTGGGAAATGCTATGGGAGTTGCTGGGGATAACAGTCACTACCAGAATGAATAAGCAGGGAATCCTGCAAGCTATGAAAGCAACCAGCAGGGCCAGAGCACACCTGTATAATAGTGCCACACAGCCTATGTGGATAGCCAATTGTTCCTGGATTGGACAGGAGGGCCACTCAATGAGAGAGAACTCACAACTGGTAATAAATACCAAGTCAGAATCCCATGGATAGGAAATTCACAAACCCCAGAGAGAAGCCCCCACTGCTCTCTGGCTTATACACCAAAAGTCTTTCAAATAAATACGCATATCCCCTTTAATCCAAGCTTCTCTCACTTGTGGTTGGAGAATCTGTTTTATTTTACAGATGGCAGAGAATACTGGGGAGATCCAGGAAGCATCAATACCATAAGCTTGCTGGCCACCTACCAAGGTCTGTCCTCTCTATCACATCTGCCAGGGCCCAAGAGCCATTGCAGGGGAAGTGGTGACACGAGTGCCGCTCTCACTGCTCGCCTGACAACCAGCTCCAGGGAGATGTGGTCACTCAAAACTCATCAAAGTAGAAATCCAGAGGAAGCAGCGAGCTCAACACCAAACCAGACTGCTCACAAGCCCACCAAGACTCAGGGAATCACGGAAGAGGGGTGTAAAGATTTTAAGAGTCACAGGGTGGGTAGGATATCCTGAGGTATTGTCCCCCAACAGAGACTGACTTGAGGCCTTCATGATCCCACAGAAAATACCAATAACCCCACTGAGGAGGACCCTCAGTAGAATGGAGGCTGGGGAGAGGGGACCTTCTTAAAAAATGGTCTCTTTGAATATTTTTTGAAGGCTTCATATAATGGCTTCCCTGGTGTGTGTTTTGAAAGTCTTTGTTGTTGTTTCTTTATTCCTTGTTGGAAATTGTAGCAGTTACCACCTCATTGCTGGGACAAAACCTAGCTTATGGAAGGACAGAGTTTAGTTCAGCCTACAGTTTCAAGAGGAAGGTTCATCACAGTGGAGAAAGCATTGCAACCAGCTCATGGCTATCTGAAACAGCAGGGAGAGAGCACTTCAAGGTAGCTCTCGACTAACCAACCCTCAGGTCTATCCCCTGTGACACTCCTCCTCCAGCAGGGCTCCACCAGCTGGGGACTAAGTAGGAGGCTTAATCACAAATACTAGAGGCTAGGGGGACATTTTATATTGAAACCACCATAGAAATCTACAGTTCAAAAATTGCTGAAAACTTACTGGTCAGAGAATAGTAGTGCATGCTTAGTATCAGAACCTGAGAGGCTAAGGCAAGAGGATCATGTGTTTGAGACCAGCTTATGCTACATAGTGAGACCTTGTTTTAATACAGGAGGGCAGGGAAGGAAGAGGGGAGGAAAACACCTTACCCAAATTTTGTGTTCCCAACCTGAACCTGACAATTGTTCCGACCTCTCTCTTTTCGCAAAAGGTGTTAAGAGCATTGCAAATCCCTCAGCTTACTCAGATAACTTATATCTTTCCTCTCTAATATTAAAGGAAGGTAGTGAGAATGAAGGAAATTCCGAGACTATAATTTGCAGAAGTTATCTTAATAATAATAAGGGGATGTGGAGAAGGCTGGCACAGAGTGCTTGCCACATCAGCATGAGTACATGAGAACTTACTTATCCCAGGTGCCCAGGGCGAAAAGAGAGGTGAAGACAGAAAACTGCCCTGAAATTCAGAGGCCAGCAAGCCTGGCCTTCACAGAAGTAAACAAGAAACCCTCTCTCAAACAAGGTGGAAGGCCAGAACCAACACCCTAGGTTGTTGTCTAACCTCTACGCGCACACACACACACAGAGTTATCTTGAATTTCTGTGGTCTAAAATTTTGAGACTGGCTCGACAACAAAGATTAATTCTTTCTAAAGTTTACCTATTCCCTTCAATTCTAGACTCCACACTGAAACAAGCACATCCCCAGTGTTGTACAGTGAACTATATATACTGTGGGGTCAGGATTCACTCCACTCCTCCTGAGGCTCAGGTCTGCATCTGTGCTAGCGGTCTTGTGATAGAAACAGAAATTGTATTTGCGTCTAGTCTCTTTCCTCTTATAAAACCACTAATATTCAATCGTGCTGGCTCCACCCTGATGATTTTATCCAATCCTAACCACTTCCCAAAGGCCCCATCTCTAAAATCATATTCAGATAAATTTCACAACAAATTATAACACACAAAAACCACCACAGCACACTCCAAATTCATATGTCTGAATTCTCACCTCCAGTGAGGCTGTGGAGCTTCTGCACATTCCTGACGTGCTCTTCCAAAGACATCCCCCAGAGCCCCCTTGCTGCTCTCTACCATGAGCAGATTCAGGGAGAATAAGAGAACCTCCAACATCCAGTTGACAGGAAATTTTTGTGAGAAAGCAAAAATTTAAGAGATCTATTGTCCAACAAAGCAACTATACCTAATCATTATGCACTGCACACCTGAAAATCAGACATTAATTAGATCCAGCCACTGCACAATACCTACTACAAAATAGCACTGTAGGGGCCGGAGAGATGGCTCAGCAGTTAAGGGCACTTGCCTGCAAAGTCCCAAATTTGATTCCCCAGTATCCACATAAAACCAGATGCACAAAGTGACAGATGCATCTGGAGTTCGTTTTCAGTGGCTAGAGGCCCTGGTATTCCCATTCTCTCTCTCTCTCTCTCTCTCTCTCTCTCTCTCTCTCTCTCTCTCTCTCTCTCTCTCTGCTTACAAATTAATACAAATAAATAAATAAATAGAAAGCACTTTATATACCACATATTTTCCTTTCCCCACACCAATATCTTTGCAATTAAATAACAAATTTATATGAATGTATGTATGTTTGTATGTATATCTTTACAAAGAGATAGACTATCGTTCATAAATGTTAATGGTAACAAGATTAAAAAGAATATTCAGATGAAAACTAAATCTGAGGGTTCCAGTCAAGATGGTAAACATGTAGCCACGCCAGCACGCCAGTGGAACTATCCAGAAGGCAGTGAGACCCAAGGACAACTAATTCTACCAACAAGCCCTAAGATGATGGCAGACTCCCAGGCAGGAGATGAACCACCCCTTCCACATCATCTAGGGCCCAGGTGAAACCACAGAGGAAGTGGAGAGACGAACAAAAGTGCTGCTTCCACAGCGAGCCTGACAACCCGCACCAGGGTGATGGAGACAGACACTGAGGATACTCAAAACAATCCAAAGTAGAAACCCAAAGATTATTAAGAGCTCAACACTAAAGCAGACTTAAAACTCACCCACCATGGCTCAAGGAACAGAAGAGGGAGTAGAAGATTTTAAGAGCCATGGTGGTGGTGGTGGGGAAATCCAGAGACATTGCCCCCCCCCAAAAAAAATCCGTCTGCTGCTTGCACAACTCCTAGCCCTCCATTCCTTGTAGCATTCCAGAAAGCCCACTGAGGAGGTCCTCAGTGGGACAGAGACAGGGAGGAGGGAAATGCAGGTACAAGCACAAGACTTGTACACACAGAATTTCTACTTATTAAAGAAATATATATTAGTAAAAATATGAAAGCAACAATAGTATGAAAGAAGTTGAAAAATAAGCCTAAGTCTAGAGAAGAAATAAATATAAAGAGAAAAATTATCAAATAATAACATTCCTAAAAAGGAAACACAGTGTTTCTAATTGAAAGTCCTCTGCCTGACTGCGAGAGGGCTTTGCAAGCAAGTGCTTTTAACCATCAAGTCATCTCTCCAGCCCTACACAAATTTTAAAACAAGTCTCCTGTCCTGCATCTCCAGGACTCTGTAACAAATTAAGGCCCACAGATTGTGAAAGTTCATGAAATAAATGTTTAAAAAGAAAAACAAAAGATATTTAAAACTTGCAGGAAGAAAAATAAATTATGTAAAATGATCCGGAATCTCCATGACATTGGATTTTTCAACAGCACTGAAATTAGAAAAGAATATAATACATTCAAGTGTACTATTTGAATAAATTCAAAGCACCACTGCTAGTTTTCCCCTATATTCATTCTTCTTGTTTTAACAGAGCTTCCTCCAAGTTAAGCTGAGCTTGTAACTATCTGGAACCCCAGACACCAAAAGGTGACAGATAACCCAGTCCCCTGCAGGAAATGACACAGTATTTGCATAGAACCTATGCATATTCTCCTATATACTTTAAATCATCTCTGAATTCTACCCACCATTTACTACAATGTTATAGTACATTCTTTGTGGAATAACAAGGAAAATTTTCTATGCATGTTCAGTTACAGAAACAATGTTTTTCAAATGTTTTTACCCTCAGCTGCTTGAATCAATCCACAGATGCAACAGCTGCAGACATGGGGGTACATGAACTACATTCTCCTCATCTTTCTAACTGTTGATGTGTGGCTAAAAGTGAGGGGAACAGCCTCTAGCTGACACCCTTCAAACAAATCTGCAAACCCTTCTATTTCCTTCCCTGTCTATAATAAGCATGCAAGGTGCTAAGTCACATTTGAGCATATAGATAACAGTAAAAAAAATAACACTAGCATAATTCTTAATGTGCACATAGATTATCTGAAAAAGTTACCTATAAAAATTAGAGAATGGAACAAGAGTTTACAAAAAAATGAGGATTTGGAAAATACCGAAAGATATAATCCAACAAATGACAGGAATTAATACACACCTTCCCATAATAACTTTGAATATTAAACAGTCTTAAGTCCCCAATTAAAAATACAAACTAGTAGATCTGATGAAAAACACAGGAACCCTCTCTTTACTACCTCAAAGAATACATTTCACCATCAAAAATAGCCATTAAGGGTGTTTCATGCAGACTGAACTGAGAAACAACCAAGTGTCACTATTCTAACACAATACCTAATAAAATACACTTGAAACCAAACCTATTCACAAACAATAAAGATGGTCACATCAGATTAAGGGAATGATACACTAAACAGAACATAACAACCCTAAATATACTCTTAACAGACAAAGGTGTACTGATTTTTATTTTGAAAACTACTAGAAAAGTCAAGATTGACATTAGCCCAGTGAACAGTGGGTCACATCAAACCCCCTTTCATTGCTGACAGCTCATGCCACCAAAAAATAAACAGGAAAACATTGGAGTAGACTTAAAATTGCGGGACTGGAGAGAGGCATCAGAGGATGAGAGTTTTCTAGGCAAGCATAAGTTCAATCCCCAGCACTCACTTAAAAAGCTAGGTGTGTTGGTGCATGCCTATAACCCAAGAACTGAGGGGAACAGAGACAGGGAAGTCACTGGGACCAGCTGGTGGGCCAGTCTAACTAAAAAATGCCACAAGATCCAGATTCAACTAGAGGCACTGTCTCAAGGAAGAAAAGTAGGAGAGAAATGGAGGATGACACCCAACATTGCCTTCTGGCACCTACCTCTGCACACAGAGCACATTCAACTATATGCTTACATGCATGCAATGCACAGACACACATACTCCACATACTACAAACATACACACAAAATAGAAACCAAAAAATGAAAATAAAGGTAAGAAAGCATGTGAGACTTGTCTCAGGAAAAGGCAGAAAAGAAGATGCTAAAATAAAGCTTTAGCAAAATCTAATACAGTATGAGAAGATCTCCCTAGGTGTGGTGGTGAACACCTTTAATCCCAGCATTCTAGAGGCAGAGGTAGGAGGATCGCTGTGAGTTTGAGGCCAGCCTGAAACTACATAGTGAATTCCAGGTGAGAGGGTGAGAGAGAGGAAGGAGGGAGGGAGAGAGGGGGGGAGGGGGGGAGGGAGAAAAGGGAAAGGGAGGAAGGAAGAAAGGAAGAAAGGGAGGGAAGGAAGAGATCTCCATTCCTCCTTTTATCAACTGTTTCCTTAAAAGAGCAAGGAGATAAAGCAATGTGTGGATGGGAGGCCCTATATTAGTTAGTTCCATGTAATTCACATTTTCCATGAGTCACGAATCCTGGATTTGTCTGAGCTGAGGCCCCTAAAAGTCTAGGGCTCCTTAGGCTATTGAAGAGGATGACAAGATGGAGCTCTCACTGCTGACATTTTTGTGAGTCTCCCTAACTGTTGTTGCTTCTGTTCACCTATATTCTTGGCTTGCATGTTATCTTGATTTCTTTCTGTTCTATTAGCACCAAGGACAGAAACCCTCCAGAAGTCCATACCAGGTCAGATGGAACACCACGGCTTTTCTGGGGGACATCATTATAAGGACGGATCCCCTGATGTCCTTAGCCACTTTCTAATTCAGAGAGAGCAATCCAGCACCTGCTCTCACAAGAGCAGCACATTCTGAATGGCCATTTCTGCACTGTCTCTAGACCCTAAGGTCGTAAAAGGAATCTCTGTTCTTTCCTCCCTTCCACAGCTATTCCTACTTGGCAGCTCTATGAAGCTGATAACCTTTGGGGGGGGAGGGGAATAAACCCCCCTTCTGCATCCTTAATGCTGTTCTACCAGTCAGCCTCAATGAAGGGGAACTCTGACAGCCGTGTCCTCACCACTACTACTGCTAGCTAGCCTTCCTCCTAGTGAGACTCTAATCTTCCATCTTTATATCTGGACCCTCACTGGAGGATGCTTTAAGGAAGAAATTTCCATAGCTCTGAAGGCCAAAATGGATGCATTTATACTCTTCATGTTCGTATGAGAAGTTAAAACCCAGCTGTTACATGTATGCCTTCAAGCTAGAGAAGCAACAATAATGTGAAGCTGATGTAGGTGGGACCTCAATAATCAGTATACCAGGTTTGCATTAGACATATGATCTCTGATTAAGGTGGGAAAAGACATCAATCTCTAATACTAACACTTAAATCTGGTGTAATGCTAAGATCACAGGGCAGATCAAGGTATCTACAAACAGGAGTAAGTTATGTTTGGCCAACTAGTCTTTCCAAGTAGAGCTAGTCACTCCACAGGAAGTTATAGCAAACTAGAATTAAAAGATAAATTATCTTAAATATCCCAAACATCAAATATTTAATAAGGTGCAAATAACTGTAAAGGGGGAAACAGTTTAATTTTAAGAATATATAGTTTTTAGCCGGGTGTGGTGGTGCACGCCTTTAATCCCAGCACTCGGGAGGCAGAGGTAGGAGGATCACCGTGAGTTCAAGGCCAGCCTGAGACTACAGAGTGAATTCCAGGTCAGCCTGGACTAGAGTGAGACCCTACCTCAAAAAAAAAAAAAAAAAGAATATATAGTTTTTACTTGATTAAAATAGCTGCTTCCCTCAACTGTGCTAGTTAGATTGTGTTCTTGATTATATTTAAGTATAATATTCCTATTATGTGTTACATGTAGATGTTATGTCAGATTCAGAGAAAAATATTCAAACATGAATCATAATGACTAACAGATTGGACATGATATAGGAGTTTGTTAGTGGCTTTACCAGCTGTCCTGTCCTGAAGAGCGCTCTCCTGCCCACTACTCCGCCTCACCTGTATCAGCTCTTAGAAATGATGCTAGCAATGTAGGACATAAAATAAGTTTTGCCCCTGGCATGCACAAAATGTGATGCTTGGCCAATGGGAGGAACTGTGAACGTTCACGGAAAGCTGCTATGTTTCCTAATCAATTAAAAGAGTATTTTTTTTAAAAAAAAAATTATAAGCTGGATGTGGTGGCACACGTCCCAGCACTTGGCAGGCAGAGGTAGGAGAATCACTGTGAGTTTGAGGCCACCTGAGACAACATAGTGAATTTCATGTCAGCCTGGGCTAGATCGAGACCCTGCCTTGAAAAACCAAAAATAAATAATAAACAAAACATATATTTTATGTTTTGCACCGCGTGCCAGTATCACCGTCCTTGATGACTTCACTTCCTGCCTAACTTGGTGTTCAGCTACCCCTAGTACAGTGAACAAGCTCTTGGGCCAGTTCCCTCATGATCATTTTCCCTCTCTTCACTGTTTACATATTCCCACAGGTTTCAAGTTTCTGGATCCCAAGACAGGTTATTTATTTATCACAAATCAAATTTGTACCTTCTTTTCCTTACCTATCCCCAGCCACAAGAAACAGTAAGCCAGTAACTCCATCTCATCCTCTCCTTTATCAGACTGACCTACCAAATGGAACATTACAGGGGTTGTTAAGGGTTAAAGCCAGACCCTGAAACCAGAGCAAGTCAGCTCAGCCACCTGCATCTCAAGAGCCAATTAAACAAACAACAGTGAAAGGAGACTGATTCAGTGTGAGCACAGTGGGGTGGAAACTGGTCCAGTGACCCCTCACCTGTCCAGGAGTCTGAGTTGAACAGAAGGCAGGAGGTAGGGAAGCAGACCCGGTAAGTTTTGCTCCCACTCATTCCTGTCTTGGCTCCAGCCTCTCCAAGTGGGCCCTCTTTCCCAGAGAACTTCAGCCTCTTCCCTAGCATCAGATTCCTGGGGAAATCCCAACTTTGGAGGAGTTAATTATCTCAATAGTGTGATAGCCAAAGGGAAGGCCACAAGGGAGAGTCTCTTTAGGATAGCTTCATCCTGCCAGGATGATTACTGGAAGATTCTCTCTGTGTTGACTTCCTGAATCTCCCTGACGTGGGCAGGCAGACAGCTGGGCCTCTGATGTCTCATCAACCACAGTCAGGACAGCACAGCTGAAGGCTCTGGTCTGTCAACCATCTTCAGGCTTCCCAGCCTCATGAAGAGGCATGCCATCCGTAAGACATACAGGAAGATGCCCCACTCGGATTTCACCCACAAACTTTCCAACCTGACTGTCCCCCTGGGCAGACAGCTAGCTCGGCCTCAGCCACAAGGAGGCATGGCCTGTGGAGAGGGGCATCCATACTGGGATTGCCCCATGGTGCTCCGTTCTTAGACGCTCAGTTCAGCCCCACGGTTTCCTATCACCCAAAGTGGGTGAAGTATAATTGCTGGTTCCCTCAGGTCCCTTTCTGGAATCAGGTGTGGTGTAACTGGTCCTCACCCCACACAGAGGGCAAGCAGAGCGAAGAAAGAACAGATGTGGGAACAGCTCTAGCTTGGTAAGACAATGGAAGAAATGGGATGCAGACAGGAACAGGGCAACTTCCAGCATCTCAGCCATGAAAGGGCCCTGCTTGCATCTCCCCGGGCGGGGCGGGGTGACCTGCTCCTCAGGACCTGCATCCTCTTCCAGGAGAGAATACTAACAATGGTCCTAGGAGCTTGAGTAGTCAAGATTCCTTAGCTGAATTTTTAATTTGTTTCAAATATTTGACTTACTCCAGATAATTTGTCATCTCCTTTAATCTGGAGCAGCATACGGCACATTCCTAGAAAATCACTTTCTTTCTCTTTTTCTTTCTTTCCTTCTTTCTTTGTCTTGTTATGATTCTACATATGAAATTCTGGTTATTTCTCTGGACTGCTTCCATGCACAATCAATAAGCTGTACACTCCAGAATTCCTATTGCACAATAGGGGTCTCTGGGTACTTTCCTCTTCAGACCCAACTTCTTAACCTCAAGGAGGCTTTTCTTTCCCAAAGCACTCAAAGTTACTACTTCAGGTATTTGGTAACTCCAAAGTCTATTTCCAGATCCATCTATTTTCTTAGCAGGTACTAAGAAGTGAGCACATGAAAGCCATCACCTTCCGGCAGGAACCGCTCCTCTTCCGCTCTGGTATCGTGTGAATGGCAATCTCCAGCTGGCCAAGTGGAAGCAGGCATTCCCCCTGGCTCTCCTTACTTAACTGTTCACTGCCAACAAATCAACCAATCCTGTTGATTGCTCCTTCCCACTTCCTCACTCACTGTCCTAATGGAAGCCTCCATTATCTCCCTGGATTATTACATTCTTCTAAACACCATCCACAGCCTCTGTCTTGCTGTGTCACTAACCTTTCTAGACTGAATATATCACTATCCACTTGTGATCCCTGCTACCTTCAGAACAAAGTCCACAGCACAAAAATGTATTTCAAAAAGGCACAGAGTGTCCAGCTTTTTAAAAATACGTCTCACTCCTCTGTAAGATCTACCACTGTGGTTCTGATTCCTTCCCATAACCCCTTTCCTTCCACACTGCTCAGTGGTGACTCCCAATGTAGCTTTAGCTTCCCTCAACACAAGATCCCCATACCTCAAAACTAAAACAATCTAAGTACCAACTTGATTACTGCTACGTAATCTGTACTCCTTTTCACCCAGATTGCAACTCCTCCCACATAAAGGAATTCTGGGCCAGGGAGATAGAATGGGGGAGGGGAATAAAAGCAATTATCGTGAGCTCAATCATGAGGACCTGGATTTGTATCCCCAAAGCCCTCATAAAATGCCGGCATGACAGTCCATGCCTACAATCCCAGTACAGGGGAGGCAAAGACAGGAAATCATTGGGACTCACTGGCTCACGAGTATTGCCAATTGTGGAGCTCTAGATACAGACAAATACCCTGTTCTCAAAGAGTCAACTGGACTAAGGAAGATACCCAACATTGACCTCGGGCCTTCACACACACCTGGGCACCCACATCCCTACACACACACTGTGCCCACAGACATAAAAATACATAAACACACACACAAAGAAAAAGAAAAAAAAGGAATTTGGAGCTGAGCATGTGTGGTCAGACTTTGGAAATCTGAGGCAGGAGCTAGTTTGAGGCCAACTCTGGGCTAAAAGAAGCTGAGGAAGAAATCAGAGAATCAACTCCATTTATGATTGCCTCAAATAAATATAAATATAAATATATGAATAAACCTAATCAATGTGAATGATCTCTATAATTATAAGGGATGGGGGAGGGGAATGGCATAAGCATGAAGATAAACCATATTAGGTTCAAAACTATAAAATCCTTACGAGGGCTGGAGAGATGGCTCAGCGGTTAAGGCACTTGCCTCCAGTGCCTAAGGCCCCGGGTTCAATTCCCCAGGTCCCACATAAACCAGACCCACAAGATGGTGGCCCTGGTGTTCTCTCTCTCTCTCTCTCTCTCTCTCTCTGCTTGAAAATGAATAAATAAAATATTTTTTAAAAAAATCCTTACGAGCATACTGTAACCTATTGAGAAAGTAGTGAGCGTCGCCTGGCAAGAGGAGCCATGAGTAGTAGGGGAGATAGTCTAAGCCTGTGAATAATTAGATCAGTCTAACAACTCCTGGTTCCAACCACTGGTTCCTTCCCTCACTGAGCTGTTGACCAAAGCGACTCATGAGATTCCAACAACAAGACAGAATTCTGTCAAAGCTCTTGAGTGCTCTCCCCAGGCCTGAGGCAAAACCCTGTTACTGAAGAAACCACAGACTGCACAGATCAGCATCGAGAAACCCTTCAACGTCCAGAATGGTATCCATCCCCCAGAAGGCAGTTAGTGTAGTGCTGGAAGGCACTGCACAGGCTGCCAGGGGAAACTGATCAACGACAGCTGGAGTAAACAGAGACCACTGACATGAAACACAATCTGCGGCCATGAGTAGGCTGACCACACCTCCTACTGGGAGGGAACAGCGAACCAACAAAGGAGCACTTGTGTAATGGAGGAGCCTGGGCCTGGGGGAGACAATCAACAGCTTTCAAATTCGACCAATTTTCCACTTAGTGAGGGGGACCCCTTGTCTGGAACTAGGGATTCAGGGCGATAGGC